>NXGY01000004.1:0-152328 GCA_002893645.1 Metschnikowia hawaiiana
TTATCCTTCAATCTTTTTATCTTTTTATCTTTTTATCTTTCGATCTTTTTATCTTTTTATCTTTCAATCTTTTTATCTTTCAATCTTTTTATCCTTCAATCTTTCAATCTTTCAGTCTTTCAATCTTTCAATCTTTCAATCTTTCAATCTTTCAATCTTTCAATCCGATCTTTTCGATTCTCCCGCCTTTTAATATGATCTTTTCGAATCTCCCACCTTTTAATCCGATCTTTTCGAATCCCCCCTCTTAATTCCTCCATCTCTTCAATACTGCAATCTCCTGAATTCTGCCGTCTGTCACATCCCTCAGTCTCTTCAATCTTTGGTCTGCGAAATCCGTCAATCTCTCGACTCCTTCAATCTCCACTTCCTCAGCCAGATTTCGCACCCAAACCAAACAAAGCACAGCCTTACGCACCGCGTCGATTTTTGTCCTCGAGTGGCTCGCACCCAAAACACCCAAAACACCCAAAGCAGTCCCCAACACCCAAAAAAAAAAGCGTAGGGGGCTGACAAATATATAAGAGCCCGCAATCCGCCCAACCCCACGGCAACCAATTTGCCGGTAACAACGCCACCGTCACACCACCCGCAGCCGACACACAGCCTAAACCCACCCATGCCCCACCCACCACCTACTGCCACGCGACTGTGTGCCTGTGCAGTCACGGTGCGGTGGTTCTCTCACGACTCTCGTCTCAACCCGACACTCTTGGAACCCCCGCCGCCACTCACTGCCTTCCTCCAATCCGTCCCCATCCGGCTGTTTTCTGAGTCCCACCCCACGGCTGCTCTACTGTACTCCCGTGTCCCGGCTTTCCCACCCAGCAAATGTCCCTCAGCTCGATGTCGGCTGCTTTCGGCGCGGCGCCGCTGGACTATGCTATTGACCCGATCACCTTCATGATCAACGAGTGCATGGTGATCTCGTCGGCCATGCGCAAGGCCAGCCGCTGGAACCAGTCCGGCGTGGCTGCCTTTCTTGGGCTGGCCGACTTTTTCGCCGACGACGACTCGCTTTTGCCCGCCCGCCCGGGCCAGCCCCACTCCGCGTCCGCTGCCGCCCCGTCCAACCCGCTACATTCCAACTTTTTGCAATTGCGGTCCATCTTGGCCGAGGCCTCCGACATTGCCCACATCGATTGCTTGACCCTCTTGCAGCCCTTTTTGTTGACCATTGAGTCCAGCGCCACCTCGGGCGCCGTCACCGCCTTGGCCTTAAACACGATCTCCAAGCTCCTCCAGTATGACATCATTCTGGCCCGCTCCAACGCGTTGCCAAACGCTCTTATTCTGTTGACCACCTCCTTGACCCACTGCCGCTTTGAGGCCTCCGACCAAAACACCGATGACGCCGTCTTGCTCAAGGTCTTGCGCTTGTTGGAGACCATCATAGTATGCCCGCTCTCCTCGGTCTTGCCTAACGCTGTCATCTCAGAGGTCATCCACACCTGCTTGTCCTTGGCCTGTAACAAGCGTCGCAGTGAGGTGCTCCGCCGTGCTGCTGAGATGGCTATGGTCTCTATGACTGTGCGCATCTTCCTGAGAGTCAAGGAACTTGAACCCGAGTCCTCCACCGGCGACGACATTCCTACCAACTACTCCGAGCTTCACCCCGACGTCATGGGCGACCATGGCGAACCACTGTCTGGCTCTTCTGCTGCTTTGCTGGCTCCGACGGCTCAAGATGCCTCCCTTCTTCCTGCGGCTACCATAGACATCACCCCGATGTCGCCCAGAAAGGCCGTTGATGCTGCCACGCCCCTCGCTGGCCTGAATTCTGTTCCAGAACAGTTCGACATCCAATGCATTAACGAGTTCTTGGGTCTTCTAATATCCATGTGTAGCCCTTCGAACCAATACCAGCACATGGAATCCACCCGTGTTTTTGCCTTGTCTCTCATCAACACCGCTGTGGAAGTGGCCGGCGATAAAATTCCCGAGCATCCGTCTTTGATGGCTTTGATAGCCGATCCCGTCTCAAAAGACGTCTTGCAGATTATATCTTCTACCGAGTCTCCTGCTTTGCTCCAAGCCTCCCTCCGCTTGTTTTGCACCATGGCCGTGATTCTCAAGTCGAACCTTAAGTCTCAGCTCGAGTTGACCTTTCAACTCTTGTTCAAGTCTATCTTACCTACAATTGACAGTTCCATCAAGGGCAATACGTCCGGAATCAGATCTCCTGCCTCCAAGGAATTGATCGTTGAATCTATTTCCTTCTTGTGGACTCTGTCACCTCTGTTTTTTGCAAACCTATTTGTTGACTTCGATTGTGATTTCGAAAAATCCGATGTTGCTTCTTCATTTATCCTGTTTTTGTGTGAGCTCGCTTTGCCCGAAGCAGCAGTGAACACCACTGACAATGTCCCTCCTATTTGCTTAGAAGGTGTTCTCTCGTTTGTCTCTGGTGTGAACGATCGCGCCAAGCAGTTTGCTAAGAGCCCACAATCTCTGGAAATGCATCCTTTGGTGCGCAACAAAGTGCAAAAGAACTCTTTTATCAAATGTACTGATATATTCAACGAGAACCCTAAGAAGGGTCTTGTGGCATTGTGCGAAGAGAAATTTATAGAGGACCCGACTGACCCGGCTGAAGTAGCCAAATTCTTCTTCCAGAAGTCAATTCGCTTGAATAAGAAGGTGTTGGGAGAATTTCTTGCTAAACCAGCTAACGTCAATATTCTAAAAGAGTTCTTGTCTTTGTTTGATTTTGGGGGTTTAAGAGTTGACGAGGGTCTCAGATTAATCTTAAAATCTTTTAGACTTCCTGGCGAGTCTCAACAAATTGAGCGTATCGTCGAACTTTTTGCTGAATCCTACGTTTCATCCCAAACGAAAGAGAACAACCCAGTTCCTGAAGATGTCGAGGATAAGGAGCCCGTTTTGCCTGACCGTGATGCTGTTTTTATTCTTTCCTATTCCATCATCATGCTTAACACAGATTTGCACAATCCTCAAGTCAAGAAATCCATGGAGTTAGAGGCATACAGAAAGAATCTTAAGGGCGTTTACAATGGAAAGGATTTCCCAGAGTGGTATATGGCAGGAATCTATAATTCCATTAGAGACAGGGAGATCATTATGCCAGAAGAACATCATGGAACTGACAAGTGGTTCGATGATGTGTGGCATAACCTTATCTCCTCTCAATCTAAGTATGCCAGGGATCACAATACATCTGTCGACAAGTTTGATCAAAAAACATTGGCTCAATTTGATAAATTATTTTTCGAGACTGTCGTTGACCAGGTGGTTGAAACTCTTATCAAAGTTTTCAACGAAGCTTCAGATGACACCATTATTACTAAGTTAATGTCATCCATTGATAAATGTGCTAACATTTGCATCATTTACAATATTGACGATTCCGTCAACAACTTGATCACAAAGCTCTCAGAGATGACCACCCTTTCTGATCAGACATTGCCTCACAATACAGAGGATGAGAACTTGAGGCCAGACATACCAATTACGCAAATAAGAATTGAATCTTCTGAGGAGCCAATTACTGTCAGTGAGACTTCTGTTTATTTTGGAAGGGACTTTAAAGCTCAGCTCTCAACAGTTGTTCTTTTCAGACTTGTCAAGAAACCAGACTGTGCAGTTTCTGAAGCATGGGGCAATATCTTAAAGATTATTTTCAACTTGTTCGAAAATTGCATGATTGACCCCAATTTATTTGGTGAGTTTCAAAAGAAACTCAAACTTGCATCTCTTGCCAAAGTTAAGCCAAGCTTTATCATTCAAACAGTCAAACCATCTAAAGATAGTGGTATTCTCTCAACATTCTCGTCATTTTTGAAAAGCTACTCAGATGAGCCAGCCCAACCGTCCGATCAAGAAGTTGAGTCTACTTTGTCAACTTTAGACTGCATCAAATCAGTTAATATTGCCAGTATTTTTGATATCGTTTCTAAAGCCGACGAGACCCAAATCAAAATTTTCATTGATCTTTTATGTGACAATCTTCCTTCCTTTTCTAGTGACAAAAAGCGGTTTTATGAAACGAAAGTTATGTTTGTGTTTGAGATTATCGTCTGCTTCACGTTGATTGTGGATCAAGAGGATGTTACGAGAAAAATAATCGAGAAGCTTTTGGAGTACATCGAATCACCAAACACAAGTAACAAGGGTTACATGCGTCTCAGCACTTACTTTTACTTGCTAGCTCGGAGAAGTGAACAGCAGTGGAACGATAAGATATTATCAACATTCGCCCATTTATTCACTCTAGAGAGAAGCATTTTGGTAAACTATGGATCTTCAATAATCCAACCTTTGTTCTCCTTAGTCGATTACGATTCCCCCTCAAAGGCTATAATATCAGACGAAAACTACTGGAAGCTCTTGCGTTTATTGGGCTCAGTAGATGTTTTCGCTGATGAGATTCTTGTCTTTGCCGAATCTATCGTCAATAATTATGTTGAAGATATATCGGAGAATAACTACATCAGTTTCTTGGGTCTCTTGGATGAAATATCGTCACTTGGTGCTTCCGGTGCCATTTGGGAACAACGAAAGGCTAATAAAACCGAAGAGTCAGAAGCCGAGGAGATTAAGGCGCAGGCTCTAATCAAAATCTCCAAACGAAGCATTAACTTAACTGGAGAGCTTAGCGTTATGCAAGGTAAGCAATCATACCCCCTTTTGCAGGCGTTGGCACATCAATGTTTTAACCCATGCAGGGAGGTAAGATCGACAGCAGTGCATGTTTTGCAAAAAACAATTTTGTCTAGCAAGTTTCACGATGATTATAGCGCGGAGGGTATCTTTGATTTTGGATTATTCCCACTAATGGTTGAAATGGAAAAGAAGGAGGTTATCGAGACGGATCCCGCCGGTTTTTCAGAGACGCACTTACAAGTGTTGAGTCTTGTGAGCAAGGCCTTGCTTCAATTTTATACTCACTTCCTGCGTGACTTGGTGCTCGAAGTATGGCTGAAAGTCATTGACCACTTTGTGATTTTGAATAAGATAAGTCCAGATATTGCTGAGCCAAGTCTGGAAGTATTGAAGAACATGATTTTGGTTCTTCGTGACGACTTCGATGGAGCAGGTGAATTGTGGCTGAGTGCTTGGACAAAACTTCAAGGCACTTTCCCAGATCTTGGGGCTGAAATCCACGGAGAAAAGGAGATAGATGAGTCTACACAAGAACCATCCTCCGGCAGCGCGCCAGAGACTGACGAAAATGTGGACCCACGAGAAGATTCTGTTGCACAAGAGCAAACCATAGAAATTCCCATTGCATCAGATGATTTGAACGGTAGTGCCGTTGTCGCAGAGGATGCCACGGTCGCATCGGTTGATGGACAGGAAGCATGAAGTATCATGATATTACGTAGAGTCATACAATAGACATACAACGAAAGCCGAGAGTTTTGTAGTGGTATCCTAGGTTATACGAGCCTGAAAGCTCCAGTGAATTTTTATTGGGCCTGGACAATTGGAGGACGGAGGTGACAAGGAAGAGCCTGGTATCTGGTGTGCGGGTGTTCAACACATTGACGAAGCTCACACAGCCAGACGTGCTGGAAAGGACAATGACATCACATGATTCTCACAAATATGAAACTGGGAAGCCACAGTATCAAGCCCCAGCACACGGACGCCGGCGCAGAAACCTAAGCACAACTCCCTAGAGGTAAATGTGCATCTAGGAGTATTGAGCCCCGTGACCCGTGCACACGTGCGCGGCTGGACGGTCTCGAAGCAAAGAGCGAAAACGCCCCAGAACTGGTCGGTTGTTCAAAGATGGTGTCTTATTCGGAAAGAGCAAGCAAGCACTCGTCGCCCGTGGCGGCTAGACTCTTGAATCTCATGGAGACCAAGAAGTCGAACTTGTGTGCATCTGTGGACGTCAGCACCACCAAAGAATTCTTGGCCCTCATCGACAAGTTGGGCCCGTACATTTGTTTGGTCAAGACCCACATCGACATCATTGACGATTTCTCGTACGCTGGCACCATCGAGCCCTTGTTGGAGCTTGCCAAGAAGCACAACTTCATGATTTTCGAGGACAGAAAGTTTGCCGACATCGGAAACACCGTCAAGAAGCAGTACTCTGGAGGAGTCTACCAGATCGCCAAGTGGGCCGACATCACCAACGCCCACGGAGTGACAGGAGCCGGCATTGTGCAGGGCTTGAAGGAGGCAGCCGCCGAGACCACCTCGGAGCCACGTGGTCTTTTGATGTTGGCCGAGCTTTCCAGCAAAGGGTCCTTGGCGTACGGCGAGTACACCAAGCAAACCGTGGAGATTGCCAAGTCCGACAAGGACTTTGTGATTGGCTTCATTGCCCAGAGAGACATGGGTGGTGAGCAAGCCGGCTTTGACTGGTTGACCATGACCCCGGGTGTGGGCTTGGACGATACCGGAGACGCTTTGGGCCAGCAATACAGAACAGTGAAGGAGGTGATTTCCACCGGCACTGACATCATCATTGTGGGCCGTGGCTTGTTTGGAAAGGGCAGAGACCCATGCGTCGAGGGCGAGAGATACAGAAAGGCCGGCTGGGATGCTTACGAGCAACACAAGTAGTGTGGTTTGTCCATAGAATGCAGCGTGTTATAGAGGTCATGTAGAGCGTGGGTATGGCTCCGCTTTACGTACGAGTCGAGGCGGTCTGCGGCGCCGCTAGATCATCGGGATCTCTTCGATGTTGTCCGCCAAACGCGTCCGCATGATCTCGAACACCAACAAGCCGACGGACGTGGCGGGCACTGTGGTGAGAGCGCTTCTGCCGAAGCCCTTGTATGCCATCTGGAACCAGGTGAGGTTGGCCTTCTTCTTCGTACGCTGCACATAATGCAAGGTGTCGAGGTACGAGTTATAGTACAACTTGACGAGCGGGCGCCGGGTGGGCGCCCGGGCCGCGTTATAGATGTCTAGTGCCTCAAGCCGGTGCAAGTGTGCCTTCTGGAGTTTGGTGAGCGGGAACTGGACCGCCAAAAGGGTGAATGCCGCAGAGGCGCCGGCCACCAAAACAAACGTCGAGTGCAACACACGAGCCAGGCGGGTTTGCTCCATGCGGATCATCTCCGGGCTGACCTTGGGCTCGTTGGGGTTGCTGAACCACAGGAGTTTT
The DNA here is from genome assembly GCA_002893645.1 of Metschnikowia hawaiiana. Lineage (NCBI taxonomy): Eukaryota > Fungi > Ascomycota > Pichiomycetes > Serinales > Metschnikowiaceae > Metschnikowia > Metschnikowia hawaiiana. The sequence continues at coordinate 7,088 of NXGY01000004.1, forward strand.
TTCCGTAACGAGACTCGGAAATTCCGAAAGGCAGAGATCATGCTGTACGTGATGTTGTAGCCTTTGGTCTTGACCACCTCGAATGTGGAGAAGTAGAATGCAAACCCAAAACTCTCTTTCACGAGGGAGAAACCGTATCCGGCAAAGACACCCACCAATCCGATCTCCTTCAACTTGTGTGCGCCGTACCTCCAGAGGTTTTCGTGCTTTCCAGAAAGAATTTCTGCGGTAGACAGCCGCGAGTAGATTGCATCGATTGGCGCTGCCACAAGCGACTGAACCGCGCCGGCTATGAAGCCAGCTTTCCACGTATCCACGGCCGAAAATCCTGGAATGATGCCCGTTTTCTTGCGACCTTCGTGGGGGGCGTTCTTATGCGTGTCCACGTGGTCTTCATGGTGCACATGTGATGTGGCTTTGGCGACGCCATCCGCATTTCGACGCTTGTCGAAGGAGTTCAATGACGTCAAGTAGGTGCCATACAAAATGAACCCTGTGGCGGAATTGGCAAGGAGCGGTGGCAAAAGCTGGTCGGGGATGAAGCGCCAGCCCTCTCGTTTGGTGACGTTTATGAGCATCGCTAGACTAGAGTGTGTGTGAAACTTGTAGGGCTTGGACGGGAGCCCAAAATGACGGTTGGCTTGCTCTCGCACATAAACCATGTAGTCAAACCGAGACGGCTTGAAGAGCTTGATTGGTGTGCGCAAGTATATCGCCGACATCTGGTAAATGAGTGCACGAAGCCCGGCACTAGAAAGTGACACCAGCTGGGTGGTAGCCTTTTGCTCCTGGTCACTTCGTAGGACGCTCATGATATATCAATTTAGTAGGAGTATGCTGGGTGAAAATGCAATCTTGCGGCCTTGAACTTCTCTTTCACGTGAGATATGGAAATATTTTTGGTGGAGTTATTCGTCTAAGCTTAAGTACACAGTTCTGGCGGGGCTCATGTGTGGGTTGGAGAAGTGTGATCGTCTGTCGCCCTGGAGGCTGATGGACTGGCGGCGCGTGAGTGTGCCTGGAAAAACAGCTTATATGCACCGCGGCCGCTACCACTACCAAAAGTCAGCCTTCAAAGCCCGCTTGGATACGACAAACCCAGGCATCTGCGACGGGAGAGACGCCTCAAGGGCTCTTCATGATGCACGTTTCACCCCCAATAAGTTCAGGGCGCAGTGCCCACTAAGGAGCACAAACCAACCGACGATCACCATCAGTACCCCGGTATGTCAAGCACAAGGATTTACAAAAACCGATATGCCGCTGGAAACTCGTCCTGACTAGCCCTTATGACCTGCCTCCGGCGTAACGGGTATCTGCACGATGGGTCGGCCGTCGGACCTCGGACTCGAGTACATGTTCGTCGCTTCCTGCAGACAACATAATGCCTTCCCACACCAGTGTGAACAAGAAATGCCCCACGCCGGCCAACAGCCCAAAAACGCATCATTGTACATATCACAGCCGCCCTGGGGCTAGTTTTCAGCTATGGAGAGTGTAGCCGGCAGACCATGCAGCGTTGTTGCAACTGCAACAGCACAAGAGAGGGTTGGTAATGAGGCGACTCGTCTTCCATGAGCTGCGCACACGTCAATCACTCATCCCGGTAGAGAATAATCTCGCTTTGTTTAAAATAACGGCGCGAATCCTCGTCAATCAAGACCAACGACAAGTAGGTTCGGGTCGAGAACTTCTTGTTGACATCCTTAAAGGTGGGTGTCAAGTTGTAGCCGCCCAAAAAAAGCCGGATCGGAATGCTTTCGCCCTTCACGGGGGCGCCATCCATGATTTCGTATTTCACAATGGTCTCGCTATCCACAACCTGATTTGGCGGAGACCCCACAGACTCCCGCCTTATCAAAGAGATCTCCATGTGCTTGATCTTGAGTCTCACAAGGAGAAAGAATATCCGTCCGACAATCACCTCCTTCAACAGGAACCGCGACTTCAGGTACTCAAACTCGATGTGCAAGCAGTGCTCGATCCCCACATCCATCTTGACTGTGGACTTGGGCTCGTCCGCCGGCTCCTGCAGCTTTTGCAACAGATCCTCCGCATTTTTCAGGCCAGCGGGTTTCTTCAACTGGTTTTGTGGCTTGTGCGGGCCCGATAACTGGGACAGCCCGGCCACCACCGGTTCTGGAGAGGTACTTTGATACACCCAAAGCTCCTTGTCCCGAACAACCTCCAGCTTGTTCTTGCGCGATACCACCACGCGGACGCAATAACGCAACTTGACGTTCTTGCCGTGGTAACTCTCGTACATTTTCTCCACGTTCTTGAACTCAAAAGGAAACGTTTCGGCGTGGGACATGAGCCCCGGCGAGGCCAACTCCTTGGCAAGCGAGAGGAACTCCAGGCTGGTGATCACGTCCAAGTCGGACTGGATGCTGCCTAGAAGTTGCACCTTGACACCCACGTGCTCAAGCGTCTTGCCCTCTCTGAGGCGAATCGTGACCTCGCCTTTGACGGACTCGCCGTCTTTGTATATGGGGATCGGCTCGATCCGGCTGTCGGCCGTTTTGATTTCGGCGACCTTGCGGCTATCCTCGCCACCCAAGCGGATTTCAATGTCGATTGGGGTTTTGAAAAAGAGAGACATCGCCACTGGATTGTGCAAGTTGCGCTGTTGCTTTGAAATATTACTGCTGTATGGGCTTCAGCGATGGACTCAATATTGTCCTTGGTGGTCTTGGCTTATTGGAAGCTGGCTCAATAGATTAATCCGGCAAATGCAGATAGGCGCGGTGGGCAGAATAATCCTGTTGGGGCGGCGATGAAACAATCCTGACACTGTTCCTAGACACAGCAGCTCGATTCAATGCTCGTGACAAAATCCCTGTGCAATTGGTGGGAAAACAAGCCGGTCTTAGACTAATGCGCTCTGTCCCCAAGGCCCACTGGCGTATCTCGTGCTGTGGGGACCCAGTGCGCGGGTGGTGCCACACCCGTACATCCCGCCACCCCGGGCCCCAGCGGCCGCCCAGGACCCCACTGTATAGGCGGCAGGGGCCGGGACGGCTACATGGGCTGCCCATCCGAACCTATACGACTTGCCTGCCCGACAGCCCCTCTCGCCCTCAACCAGCGCATCGAGAATGATGGCACGTCCTGCACACAGCACATACTCCCCGTAGGCTCCGCGCGAAAATTCCGCCTCTTGATATGCTCCCTAACAGCTACTACTCTACCTCCAGCGTGCCGTTGTGTGTCCATTGCCAGTCTCCCATCCTGGCCGCCACTGCTCCGCCCGTCTCTTCACGTGACGCCCCAACGCCTGTCCTGCACGCAGCAGCACTTCTCCATTTTTCCCTCCGCCCGCCCTCGGAGCCTCCATCCACGCCCTAGATCCCCTGGAGCGGCGCTCTATGCCCCTGACCCGTACCCAATCCCGTCTTTCCTTACAATGTCCAGCGACGATATCCCCCCTGAGTACGTGGTCCCCCACTCCGACTCCATTGGCTCCATAGAAGACTCCATCAACTGCTTGGATACGGTGATCGCCCTCTACGACTTCCCTGGCACCCAGCCGTCACATCTCTCACTTGACCTTGGTGACACGGTCTATGTACTTTCCAAAAACGAAACCGGCTGGTGGGATGGTGTGTTGGTCAATCAGAACTCCGAGGTTCTCCGTGGCTGGTTCCCGGAGAACTATGTCCGCTCTGTCAACTACGTGCAGCCTGTGCTCAGCAAGTTGCAGTCCAACAAGGAAATCGATTCCATCACCGCCGCCAACACCGCCGCCAACGTGTTGATTCCACAGTTCACCAGCAGACTCCAGAAATCCTTTGACTCCTCGCGCGAGTCTTTTTCCAACACCCGTAAGAACTCCGTGGTCAGTTTTGCGCTGTCTGAAACCGGCCCCAATGCCACCGAGGCAAAGTCCCTGTTGCGTCTCACTGACGTCAAGCACCCGCTAGATTCTCCACTTAGCCAGACCCCCTCCACTGCACACCAGCCCTCGTTTGCTTCCACGGTAAGCCACCAACCCTCCATCGCTTCGACCATGACTCACCAGCCCTCCTTTGCATCCACAACCTCGCAAAATGACTTCCCTCACGGCAATTCCTTTGCCATGGATGACTCCGACTCTTTGAGAAGTAAGTTTTGCACGGTGGACGAAGTAGAGGCCCGAATCGAGTCTCTAAAAGTCAATGAGAAGAAACTTTTAGTATGGTTACCTCGTCCAGTAGAAAACGGCGAGGTTGCGTTCTACTGTGAGTATCTCGATATCTTTTGCGACCACATACCGCTCCAATCCATGATTCCTGAGATAGATTGTGCTGGCATCGATATGTTGAATCCATCCAACGAAGCGATTGATGATTTTGGTATTGTCATGAAGCTGTTTCCAAATCTCATGACCAACAGCTCCAACTCAAGATCCTCTTCCTTGGGCAAGGTCTTCGAATCTCGCAAACACTCCAATGCTAGCACATTGTCACAGTCCACCTCATCATCTTATCACAACTTCGACCAACCATTCTTCAGTCTTCCTGGTCTATTTTACAAACAATTCCTGGATATGTCCTATTGGACAGAGTTGCGTGAACGCTTCGAAAATATTCTAAGGCTTGTATGGAAATCGATTAAGGAATCTAGCACCCAATTGTTTACCATGCATATCTCCCAGCTCACCAAGATTATTTCTATTGTCATGAGCGCCGCGAGACTCACACAGTCAGATTTCATCAATTCAAAATTCGAGAAGTCTGTCAGAAGCAAATTAAGAAGAATGTCCGAGGCCTTCTCTCAAATGTACATCAATAGTTTGCTACACCTCAGTGTTATGCATTACCCAGATGCAGCCGATGAATACTCAAATCTAGATATTTACGGTCTTAACAAATCAACTAGCATCAATGCAAATGGAAGCTATTCTTCTAGGGGTTCGAATGGGACGTATTCAAGCCTGTTCAACTTCAAAGATGGTAACTCTGATCACGGATCTAGGCTGCAGCTGCTTAGTGGAACTGATCAGCAAGTCCCTTACTTGCCCAGCATTGAAAATGATATAGGTGTGATAAAGTCCAAATTCAACCGCCTTATTGAAATATTTCTCAAACTTTCTAAGGATAAAGTGGTCTGCCATCGCGATTACGACAATTCTGATACATCTGATGACGAAGGAAAGAGCCGCTACAATGTCTTGCCCCAGGTTTATCCCCGTTTTATCACAAATGAGTTCAATGGAGGTAATTGGTGCAATCCATTTTTCACTGCAGCTCACCCATTCTTAAATGCAAGTGGAGACCAATTGAAGAACAAATATCATCTGAAATTGGTTATCGACAGAAACGCTCATGAACGATGCGAAACTGCAGCAGAAGAAATCGACGATTTAACCGGAGAAGTTCTTGATTTGCTTGATCCAGAAAAGCAAACTTCTTATTACAACGAAACACTCAAAGCTGAGAGAAATGAGCAAGTGTTAAGAGTCATGTATAAGTACCTTCATCAAGCCAGTACTTTGTTGGACACTCTAGAATCATTGGATTTTTCGATTTTCTCCTTGGTCAAAAGAAATATGTCTAATGAATCTCTCGACAAATCACCAAATGAAGAAGCAACGTCAGAAGAAGCAGGCTTAGCTTTTGATTATCCAGCAGTGCTTGAATTCTTCCAGCTAAAACAACAGCTCCATGAGAATCTGGCCAAAATCATCATGTGCAGTCAATCACTTACCCTAGAGGATCCCGATGCATTTTTAGCCATGAAAGAAGACGAGGCAGTTTTATATGCCAAAGACTCCATGAAAAACTCCTTAGAAAAGTCTGCCATTTTTTTGAGCAATGTCTTGTTCAATCAGAATAAAAGATATACAGATGATAGGATCTCATTTAATCAAGACCTTGCTTTGAGTGAACAACTCGAGAAAGGTAAAGACTTACGCAAAAACATTCTCGCCTTAATACGCATTTTGATAGAGGAGAGAGACTCTATTCTTAACTATGCCACCAGGGTCATGCATGATGACTTCAATGTCGAACTCATCGTGGCCGAGCGCAACAACACATCGGCTGGATCTAAAGCAGAGGATGTTGGAAATCAGTATTTCAATGGAAAACAAAAAAGTGTTGATACTCCATGGTATTTGGAAGGTGATGAAGAGTTCGATCTTCTTTTAGATATGAATGGTAGTATCAAGGGAGGAACTAAAGAGGCTTTGATTGCCCATTTGACTTACCATGAATCTGTTGACAGCTCCTTTAACCACGTCTTCTTGATCACATTTGCATCGATCTTACCATTCTCTGAGCTCATTCATCTATTAATCGAGAGATTCAACATTGAAGCTCCCGAGGGTTTGAGCTACGAGGAGTACTTGACTTGGAAAGAGAAGAAACAAAGCAAAGTACGCGGTAGAGTCTTGAACGTCATGAAGTTTTTGGCCGAAAAGTACTGGTGCAGTTCCTACAAAGTAGATACTGTGATGGAAAAGTGGAGTAACTTTTTACGTGGAAAGGAACTCCAAAATTCTTCAGTGGCAAAGATAACATTGGATTTGATCGAAAAAATCAATTCCGGACAATTGCAAGTTGCGCAAACCATGCCGACAAAGATCGTTTCCGGTAAGGTACCTGCCCCACTATCCAAGGGCTTCACATTGAGGAAGATGAAATTGATAGATATTGAGTACGTGGAGCTTGCTCGTCAACTTACACTTAGAGAGTTCAAGATGTATTGCAAGATTTCCAAGCACTCCTGTATCAATAAAGTTTGGGGAAAGAAATCGGGTCTCAATGAATCACTTTCTAACATTGCCTCCTTTATTAAAGCCTCAAATCAGTTGACGAATTTTGTGGCATACTCTATTCTAAGAAACGATGACGCCCGGAAACGAGTCCAGGTTATCAGGTATTTTGTCCAAGTTGCAGAAAAATGCAGGCAGTACAATAACTTTTCTTCTATGACTGCAATTATCTCCGCACTTTACTCATCTCCCATCCACAGACTTAAGAAAACATGGACTTTCGTGACCAAAGACACTTTAAACAGACTACAAAACATGAACAAATTAATGAATCTGAGCAGAAACTTCAACGAGTACAGAGATATGCTCAAGTTCGTCGGTTCAGAACCGTGTGTGCCATTTTTCGGAGTCTACCTATCAGATTTAACATTTGTTTATCATGGAAACCCCGAACATCTTATGAACAGATCACGCATGTTCAATTTTGCCAAGAGAGCCAGGACGGTCAATATCGTTGCAGGCATTGACCGCTTTCAAGAAACGGGCTACAATTTTGTGACAGTTCCGGAGATCCAGACCTTCATCGAACTATGGTTTGACAAATGCCCATCAATCGAGGAACAATACCAACTCTCTCTCAACATCGAACCCAGAGAAGATCATGGACGAATTGCAGGCAATCCAAGTGCTCCCAAGTCTTACCACCATGTGTTGGGGATGCGATAGGCGCAAGTCTGTTGGCACTATTGACAGTCCTGGGCCTTGTTCCCTCCCAACCAATGCAGCCGAGTGGTCCACCATTATCGGTACCCATTGAACTTTATACGACCTGAATCTCATTCTAAAAGTTCTTCACTACATGAATAGTCCAAAAGATCATATTTGGTGCAGGAAACGTAGCAGATATACACCCTGCGCAGGCTGTGTGGAAATTGAAGCACGCCGGCCAGAAACGCACTAGAACACCACCTGGCAGAACCGCCAGATCTATTTTCAATTGCATTCGACCGCAAGATTTCTAACAATCTCGAGATTGCAATAACCGTTCGACCCCGTCGTCATCGAACCCCAGCTAAACCAACCCCAATTCGGACTGCATGTAGACCGCTCGGCCTCTGACGCGACACTTGGCGCACCGAGATCATACAGCACATAAGGCAACTCAATCCAACGCTAGTACAAATAGCCTAGTGGAAAAGCCCAATTGACCAGATGTTCAATAAGCTCAAGTCATTCTCCGAGGATGTTGCGAAGAGCTTCAATGACATCCAGCAGTCCGAAAGCTCCAAGCGGAATGCAGAAAACATGGGACATTTAAAGAACTCTGAAAACCTACTCAAGTCCAAGACACCAGCCATAGCTGATTTAACGCAACCAACGGACGAAAGGGACGACTCTGACGCGAGTCACGCCACACCACAACCCAAAAACGGCGAGAGTCGCTCGGCTCCAGATGCAGACAACGAAGAAACGACAGAAACAAAGAATCCCTTGCAAGACATCGACATGGAATCGCTCCCGCCTGCAGTTCGGTCTAAGTTGAAGAAGTTCGTCAAGTACGAAGACAAGTATCCTGTTCTTTTGGATGCTTATAAGACTGAAAAGCGCAAGAACGAGCTAATAACAACCTTCGAAACAATTTTGAGTGAGTACACTCCAGTGCTGTCAATCAGCGATGTGGAGATGCTTGTGGAGTTTCTCAAGGGGCTCACGGAAAAGGCCACGTTACTGACCCAGGAGTTGCGGAAGTCTATTGGTGAGAACACCAAGCTTGCCAAGGAGAATGCTGACACTGCCAAGCGGTACTCAGATGCACAGAAGACATTGAAATACGCAGAGGAGCGTTTGGGCGAGGCTGCACGCAGAGCAGACGACTTGGAAGCTCAGTTGCAGGCGGCAGAAGCAAAGTTGGAAAGCCAGGTCACAACTTCAAAGGACACTACCAATAGCTCATCACCAGTGGCAGAACAGCAAACTCCGCCTGGGGATGGAATGGCTTTTACAGAGCTTGAGGCCAGGTTACAAGATGCACAGGCCAAAATCGAGGAATTGACTTCGCTTCACACCACAGAAAAGGCTGCTAAGGAAGAACTCGAAACGAAATTGCAAGCGTCAGAGACATCAAAAGAAGACTCAGAGCTCACCGCGGAATCTGACGCTCTCTTGAAGAAAACTGAGAGCAAGTTGTCTGAGACAGAAACAAAGTGGTCAGAGACAAAAGCCCAGTTGGCGAACTCCGAAAACCAGGCTAAAGAATTGGAATCGAAAGTGAAGGAAATCGGGTCCCGCTTGTCCGAACAGCAAACCAAGGTCAAGGACCTCGAGGGACAAGTGGCCGAGTCCAACACTCAGCTGTCCAAGTATGAAAAGGAGATTAGCGATCTCAAAATCAAATTACTGGCCTCTGAAACTAGCTTGTCGCAATCTGAAACGAAACTTCTTGACACCGAGGCCAAATTCGCTGAATCCAAAACTTCTCTAGAAAAACTTGAGTCCGAAATGGGAGAGCTCAAGAATCAATTAGCCGAAGCCGAAGCCGCATCTGCAAGTCATGCGGCCGTTGAGGACGAGCTCAAACGAAGCTTGGAAGTCGCCGAACATGCATTAGAGTCCACGAAGGTGGACTTACTAGATTTGCAGACCAAGATCGAAAAGTCTAAAGGAAGCGCCACCGAACTCGAACTCAAAACTCAAGAGGTTTCAGACTTACGATCTAAACTCAAAACAACCGAGGAGGAGCTTGTTTTATCTAAATCATGTATGGATGATATACAAGACCGTATAGGCAAAAGTGAGGCTCATCTTGACGCTCAATCTGCAGAATTGGAATCTTGCAAGGAAAAATTTGAAGATGCCAGCAAGTCTTTGAAAGAATCCGAGACCTCTTTAGAAGAGAAAGATAAAACATTGGCTGCCCTCGAAAAAGACTTAACTGATTCTCGTGAGAAATGCAAAACTTTGGAAACTGAACTTCGGGTAAAGGCCGAAGAGATCGAAAAGTTGGCCACCCCAACCAATGAAGTCGCAGTCCAAAATCTGCCATCCCCTAAAAACGGCAACGCTAAAAAGAAGAACAAGAAACTGGCTAAAGCTTTGAACAAGCCTGAATCCACAGAGGATGCCAATAAAGACGCAGAGATGTTGGAGAAGATCAAACAGTTCGAAAAACAGATTCAAGATAACGAATCAGAAATCAAAGACTTGAAGGCAGACATTGAAGAGAATAAACTCAGACTTAAAGAGGCGTTAACCGTCACCGAGGAGCAGAAGAAACAGTTGGAATCTCAAAACTCTATGCACTCGCAAGTTGAAGAACTCAGGCTGAGCTTGACAAAGAAGGAATCTATGTGCAATGAGCTAGAGGCCAAACTCGGCGACCATGCAAAGAATGTTGCAGAGTTCGAGAAGGCAGTCAATGAAAAGACAAAATTATTGAGCAAGTTGAATGCTGATTTAGAATTGAAAACAAAGAGCGTAGCCGAGCTCGAAGCCAAGCTTGTTTCAACCGACAAATCTGCTGCTGATGCCAATAACAAACTCAAAGAAAAGGAAAAATATATCACAAATCTAGAGACGGATTTTCAAAAGCTGTCAGATGCAGTGGCCAAACTAGAGCTTATTGAAAAAGATCATGCAGAAATATCTAAACAACTTAAAGAATCCAAACTTGTCATTGAAAATAAAAATGAGGATCTTGAAAGTGTTAGAGACCTGTTGACTGATGTTGGCAATGAGCTCGTCACTGTGAAAGACAAACTCAAAGAATCGGAACAGAAATGGAAGGCCGAATTGGAGAAGTCAAGACTGGAATTTAACGAGGAGATCACGCGCTTGAACAATTTAGATGATAAAGCTTCCGATAAGATCAGAGCTGAGGTGTTGAATGAGGCGGAACAAAAGCATGCCAAAAACGTTGCTGAGATCAATGAAAAACATTCCCAGGAGAAGACTGGCCTCGAAACTCAAATAAAGGAAGGAAAAGTTGAAATCTCGAAGCTTCAAAAGCAGCTTGATAAAACTGAAAAGGACTTATCCGAGAAGGTGAAGCAGCTCATCGAAGCCGAGAAGCAAGGAAAAGCTACTATGAAAAATCTTGAAAGTAAAGACGCTGAAATTAAAGCTATGAAAACTGAACTTAACGGTTTGAAGGATGAGTTGAAACTGCTTACTAAAAAATCGGCTGACACAACAAAGGAGTTAAAAGCAAGCGAAACGGCCGTTAAGACACTTACCGCTGAAAAAGAACAACTTTGCAAGCGATTAGATGAATTGAATCAATTTAAATCGTCTGATTCAAGTTTGAAGCTCGAAATTGCTTCGTTGCAATCCTCCATCAAACACAAAGATGAACAACTTGGTGATCTCAAGGAGATGATAAGCAAACAGAACAAAGAGAGAGATGAGTTGAAGAACTCCTTGTCGACAATGAATGCCAAGTATGAGAACTTACAAAAAAACAATGCTTCTTTGAAGCAGGAAAGCACGAAATTGAGTGAGAAATGTGAAACTAGTAACGAAAAGTCCATTATGTTGACCAAGGAAGTGACCAATCTTCAAATCGAAAAACAAAAAGTACTGACTGAACTCGAACACTTTAAGCTCAAATTTGACTCTGTTTCTCAAACAAAAGCAAGCGCATCGGATGAGGTTCAGAAAATGAAGTATCAGCTCGGTGAATTGACCATGAAATCGAAAGAAACGCAAGGCAAAATCGACAACTTAGAAGAAGAGTTAACAGAGTCACGTAACCTTTTGCAGGAGAGAACTCGGGAATGTTCTACATTGAGAAGAATGATGATGGATAACGAGGAAGAGTTCAACATCAAGTGTGGTGAAATCCGTAACGAAATTCGAACGCTTAATGATGAAAAGAAGGAACTCGAATCTGAGCATCTGATTGTCATGAAAAAGAGGCAGCGGGAGATTGAAGATTTGAAAAGCTCGTGCGAGCGTTATGTGAAGAGAATCAATGACTTGGAGACAACGTACGATGAACTTCGTGTGAAAGCAGAAAAATCAAGCAGATCAATGGAAGCTCTGGGCGAGGACTGGCAAAAAGCCAAGGATTTGGAAAATACTATTGACGAATTGAGGTCTTCTTTGGGCACGACAAGCAAGAAGTTTACTGATCTTGAAAAGTCAAACTCTGTTTTGAAGAAGTTGAATGATGAATCTAATTTGAAGTTTGAGAGACTTTCCAAGAACTATAAGCACATCACACAACAGTACAGGAAGATGAAGGAAGCTCAAGCGGAAGAAAGTTCAGAGGCAGCTCAAAGAGAAGTCACCCAAAGAGAAGAAAAGGTTAATAGCGAACCTCAAGCAAATACGGCTTATTTGAAGAATGTTTTGGTTGGGTTCTTGGAACACAAGGAACAGCGTCAACAATTGCTACCTGTTCTCAAAGCATTGTTCGAGTTCAACGATGCTGAGGAGAAAAAGCTCGTTGCAGCTTTGAAATAAGTAGTGGAACCTCAACAATGCAGATTTCTGAAGACTTCTACCTACAGAGGGAATAAATAAAAAGTGAAATACAGTGGGGTAAAAGAACACTGTTTGGGTAACCTGAGACCACAAACACCGCTCGCAACAGCATAGAGATACCTTTGAACATGTCTCCTGATACCTGGAGTCTGATACTACCACCGTTGTTTGTATGCAGGTCGGTTCTAATGTGATGCGCCTTTTACTACTTTTACCACATAATCGGCAGATTCACACCACGCTAGCTCTGACAAAACTTCACAAATGAACTCCTTTGACCAAAAGAAAAAGCTGATTCTAGCGGAGATCGGGAGCAACTCTGCGGAGGCCCCAGACCTATCGCCCAAAGGAACCATCGATCACAGGTGTCTTCCAATAATGGATATAATCAATGAGAAGCCGGACATGGTCACAACATCCCTGTGCTCTGGTCGTGTCTCTGTGTTTTTGGAGGGAATGAAGGCACGTGACGATCAAATCGGAGCCAAGGGGCACGAAGGCCGCTGGCTCTTTGTCACCCATGAACCCAGCAGCTTACTGCGTTGGTACGATAACGTTGACTTTGTGTTTGGCCAAGACTTGGATGTTGCAAGCTCTTCGGCAGACGCTCAGTCCAACCAAGAGCCACGCCGTTTTGTTCTCTTCAAGTTTGAGCCCTTGATTCTCCATGTCAAGTGCAGGGATATGGCGTCTGCCAGTGCTCTCTTCTCCGCAGCTATGGGATGTGGCTTCCGTGAATCTGGAATCGGGTCAAACCTAGTAGTGGGCATCCGTACGCTGATCAAACTTGACGTGCCGATTGCCTATCTTCAGGACGACCAACTAGTGGCCATGGTTTCCAAGCCGTACCTCGAGATGATCACCCAGCTTTCACATGACCGTTTCACAGAAAACTTTCGGAAATTGGCGGTGTTGGAAAATGCCATTAAAGATATGCATACCCCGGAGGTGCCGGTCAAAGAGTCAAAGGAAGAAAGAAGGCTACGGAAAATCAAAGAAGGAATGGAGAGACGTGATGGCGTGAAGGCTGAGAAAGAGAGAAAAAAATTAGAGAAACTTCGGTTGCAGCAGCAGGAGTCCGTCCAAGAATCGGAGAAATAAAGCGGCTTGCGAAGGCCCAGCATGGCCCATTCTTTATAACACGCTATCGAACGTAGACTCCGACCACCCATTTATATTTGCGGCTTCTTGCACCCCAGGCTAAACCAGCCCGATCTCGACAAGTATGCCGTACATTTGCACCCATTTGGGCTTAAGTAATTGTTGTCATTTAAAACATACTCAAAGAGTAAAAATTCTGGAACGTGTTCATGAGTCATAACTCCGTTCTGAAGCAAGACGATAAATGCAGATTTCCGATCAGTCAATACCGGCATCTGATGAACCCATTGATAAAATTATTTCCCGTTGGCCAATATACAATTTCTATGATTGACAGCATCCGTCACCTAATACCAAGTTAAAACGACCGTAGAGCTAATTCGACTGTTGTTCGTTATTTGAGCCGTTTGGGGTGTTTGATGAGTCTTCCTGATCATTGTCATCACGAGCATTACTGTCGGAGTCACCTTCTCTACCTTGCAGAGAGTAATTGTCGAAGAAGTGTCCAAACCCATCGAAAGGGTCCTCTCCGGAGTTGTCTTCTGAAGTGCGTGTTTCAACACCATTCCTGGTTCTTCTGCTGGAAACACCGGAAGCAAAAAGAGGAGTCGAGTTTCTTGGTTCGGATTCTCTGAGACTTCTGGATCTTCTCAAAAAATTTTGGATGTTGTTTATCATAGGACTAAGTCCACCATTCCGCTGACGTCCCCCACCTCTCTGAGAACCTTCGGCATCCAAAGGCACTGGTGGAGCTTCGGGCAGATTTCTTCCCGCAGAGTTAAAAATCACTTGTGTGGCCCTCCTCAAAAATCCAGGCCGCCTGCTATCACTTTGGTCGTCTGAAGAATCTTGGGAATTTACAGGTAGAACAGTGGAGGCTTCTTCTGAATCTCCATCGCTAGTGAGTCCACTGAGAGAGTCGCCAAGACCCCCAAATCTAATGTAGCTGATAGGCGCTGCCTGGCGTGGTGCCGCTTGCTCGGGCTCGCCAACTGAAAGACGGCAAAGGGGACAGTTTACATTCTCCTTGAGCCACTGGGCAATGCATGAGCGGCCAAAGATATGGCCACAAGGTAATTGGAGAGCAATGTGATCGAATTCACCTTCATGATCGCAAAGGTGTGGCTTTTCTGGAGTTCCGTTCCCTTCGTTTGTCAGTGCGCTGTCCGATGAGGTGTTTGTGGTGTTGCTTTGAGCACTGGAAGTTGCCAGCTCCTGGGGGATTGGCGTGGCAGAGGCTTCTCTATCGGAGGACACGGACTCTGTTGGGGTAGACACACCGGGGCTCAACTTTCGCCGCTTAGTTGTAATGGTATCAATTTCTTTGGTGTCGTACTTCTCGTAGCATATAGAGCAGGCTTCCGATGGGGTATCTCTGGTATCGAGTTTCTTGAAAGATTCGAATTTCTCCACGGTAACTCCGGGTTTCTTCTTGGGGCCGTTGTTCACTAGAGCCGAGTAGGCCATTCGGGTGGCTAAGGATATGAACTGCAGGATTATACGGGGTTCACGGTTGGCGGCATTATTTGGCAACGTCACCACAAGAGAGCCTGTGCGTCCGGGGTTGGGATCGTTGACAATGTCCATGAACATGTAGTTGACCGTGATCACGATCGCACTGTTTTCTCCGGAAGTTCCGGATGATGATATAGCAGCGGTGCCAAGCTCAGTCCCAGGCGTTGCGCCACTCGAGTCCGAGCTTGCACCCGAAGTAACCACGGGATCGGCACCGGTTGGGGCTGCGGACGTCTGTGTGGCACTCTCTGGTGCTTCATTTCTATTCAACACCGAATCTAGAAGCAGATCAAAAAAGTTCATGCTTGCTGGGTCACCCAGACCCTCAGGCCTATCGGCCAGGCTTGCCGTAGCAGAATCTGCGGCTTGACCATGGGCCGGCTCAGCATTGGCGTCGGTTGCCGAGGACGTGCCTGTGGCAAATGCAGTATCAAAAATCAGGGGACCAGTCGAGGAGGCGGGGGCAGAAGCATTTTGTGTTTGCGGGAGCGGCTCGGGAGCGCCCTCGTTGCTGTGATCGGTGGTGTTGATGCTGGCAGGAGCCAGGACGTTTCCACGGGTGTCGGCGGACTGGTTGGCCATGCGGGATTCGGAAGGGGGTGGCGCGTCGGCTCCGGTTTCGGGCACATTCGTTTCATTGGGAGCACTCAGGCTGGGCTTGAAATCTGGCCGGTCCCGTGGCTGGCGCATTTGGGACTCTTGCGGGGCGGCAGATGACGGCGAATGTAGGTCTGGAAGGGAAGAATGAGTGGAGGATCTGGCGGCATCCGGGAGGGTCAGATCCGTTGGGGAGGACCGGAAGGAGCCGGAAGCGTTGGTGCGGCTCGGCTGCGACGGGGACATGTAGGTGCCAAGCAGTTATGGGATAGAATGGGTGGTCAGGGTATAAAGAAACTGTCAGGGAAGCGGTGTAGGTGATGACTAATGGTAAGGAGCCCCGTTTGTGGTAGGTGCGAGCCATGGGTTAGGGTGCGGGCACGTGACTCCGCAATCATGGTGCGAGGTACCTGAGAGGCGCATGATAGTCGCGCAAAGCGAGAGTGCGTACACGATGGCCGCGCAGCATGCCTCGAGAGTCAGTCCTCCTCTGCGTCCCGCCGCGAGAGACCACGCCGTCTCTGGGCGCAGGGCGTGGGCACCGCACAGCAAACACTACATACCAGAGGCCCCAGCCCTGTCCTGGCGTCTATGTTTGGCACTTGTACATTTTCTATTTACGTATGAGCATTCAAGCGCCGGCATGCAGCACCTCAACTACGCAGCACTGAGCGCTGGCGTCACCACGTCGCGGACGTAGTCGCCGACGAGATCGTAAGTGAAGTCAAATGAGTCGAAGCTATGCTCGTAGCCGCGGAAAAAGTCGGTATCGAGAATCATGTAGTTCAGAACCTTCACCATGTGGCCAGGGTTGGACCGAATATGGTCGAAGAACAGCCACAAGCGCACAAAGTAATCCTCACACTTGTGGGTCGAGCCGAAACACATAACAGCCATCGACGTCCAGCTCTCTTGCGTCATGAGCATCGAAAGATTTTGTACTAGCTCCAATGGCGACTCGCAGAGGAAGAAGGGCCTCAAGGCGAAATCTTGCAAAAATAGTACGAACGAATGGTACAGTTCGATAGCAGGCAAGGTGCGGAAGGCTGAGATGTAACTGAGCTTCGAACGAGCAAAGGTCAAAGAGTCGTTGATGCGATCAAAGAGATACGCCAAGTCGATAATGGAAGGCCCGCCCACAGCCGTTATGAATTGCGAGAGAACGGCAAGACACACGGCCTGGTAGACCAGGTTATGATATGCGTATGAGATGCAGAAGTTGTTGCAATTATGGAACAAGACGAGAAATATGTTGACCTGCAACGTATCGTCAAGGTAGAGTGGCAGCGGATTGGCAATGGCGCTCATCTGCAGTTCGAGCAGGCGGAGCATGTTGTTCAACACCATGAGCGAGGACATGTAGTGAGCAAAGCGCAAGCTGGGAAAGTAGCCCTGCTCCACCTTGGTGAGCGAGAGCCAGCGCACCGAAAGGTTGTGCTTGAGCATCAACATGGCAAGAAGGTCCAGGTGCAACTCCACGTACGTGATAGGATTGCCGTATGGAAGCCAGTTGAAGAGCCGCAGCGTCATGGGCCGGAAAATGTCCGCGAGGTCCTTGTACATGGTCAAATACGAAAAGACCAATTCGGTGGGGCTGGTGAGGCCGTCAAAACGCCCGAAAAAACGCCCAGCCAACTGCAAGTCAAGCTCGAACGGACCGATTCTGGGCAGCGACTCCGGCGGGTCGGCAAACGCAAGACGCAAGAGGCGCAGATTCGGCTGCACGGTCTCATGGAACGACAAGCTCAGAACGCTCAGGCTTGGCGCCACGCCCACCTCAAGTTCCATAAGCTTGAGAAGCGCCCACACCCGCGACACTGACACAAGCTGATCCAATGTGCCATTGGCCTCGCACGCACGGTACATGTTGAGCGTGGACGCGTCGGGGCCTTTGGCCTGGTCAGCAGGGTCAAGGCATATGTACAGAGAGAAGTCGGGCGAGGCAGCGATCAGGCGCATGTACTCCTCGCAAATGAGGCGCAACTTGTGGTGGTCACGGGCCATTTTCAACATGCTGCGGATCATGAGCACCCAGATTCCGTGGTGGATCAAATCCTCGAGAGAAAGGGGCGGCGCCAAGAGCGCCACCAAGTCCTCGGAGATCTTCTGCCAGCGGCAGGCCCTCGCAAACAGCCACTCGAACACCTCCTTGAAGGCAAATATCAATGCCGTAAGCGACAAGCTGCGGATGGACCATTTGTCGAAGGTGACGCCGCCCAGGCCGGCCTGGGATGCGGCTATGATTTGCGGCATCTTTAGTATGAGGTTATGGGCAACATTAAAGTAATCCTTGACATCGATCAAATACTGAAGGCCCTCGCGGTCGCAGTCGGCAAACCGCTGGAACTTCTGAACACAGCTGTTGTAGTCGATGGCCTCGAGCAACGCCGCAATTTCGACCAACGTGGTCTTAGGAACGACCACGGTCTGCTGCTGACAACGGATGGCATACTCCTTCATGAACTTGAAGTTTTGCACACGGTGCACGTGGCACGGCGGAGGGGCCACAAACTCCATTGCCAACGGAACGTTCAAATTGTAGATGTACGCCTGGCCGGACGGGCTGAGTGACACGCCGCCCGGTGCCATTTCTGACACCACACTGTTGTTTCGGTTCAGGGTTGTGGAGTGTGTGGACGGGCTGTCGACGCCCTGGTCCAGCCCGCTAGCCATGGGCTCGTGTGCAATGTTGGATTTGGCTACGCGGCCCGCATGACCGTCTGGTCCTTCTATCGTCATGGCCATCTTGGCTTTGCCTCGCGCCAATTGCTCAATGTCTTTTTTCTTGCTGTTGCGGTGCCTGCGGCGCTCGATCTTGAACTTCTCCGCCTCGGATGGGGGGTTGGCCGGTTGCGCTAGGCAGTCTGCCAGTCGGCGGGCTGTAACACATGACTGGCACGGAATCTCGAGGTTGCACTTCATCTTGTAGCGCTTACAGGGCCCACATGCATATGTGCGTCGAGGACGGGCCTCTGTCTTGCCAGTCTTTTTGCGTAGGTCCTTGGGGCTTTTGGAGGTGGTGCTGGCAGGCTTTTTGGGCACATCCACGGTGCTTTCTTGGGTGGGGCTCTCTGATTGTTTGTCGAGTACGGTGCTAGACAGGGTTTTCTCCAGCGGTGGCGCTTGTGTGGGGTTTATTGCGGGAGCACTGGAAGCAGAACTAAGGGTCGAATTTTGCGGGTATGCGAGATCAAATTCATTCAGCCGTGGCCCTTTCCAAGAGATGTTTACCATATCTTCGGAGAAGAAGCTGGGAAGAGGAGCTTCGTACTGGGCGGTTTGGGCCTTGCCAAGACCCTCTAGGCGCGCGTCTTCGGAGACACTTTGAGATGTAATCTCATTCAGTGTGTCCATGGGTTACCGTGTTGTAACAGCGGGAGGTAGGCGTGCTATTCTAACCCAAAAAGTTCGAAGTTGCGTGAGGATGAGAAAAAGATAGTGTGTAAGAACGTCTTAGAGTAGTTAGCTTTAAACACACAGAACGCACCGTTGTATGCAGGCTCGCGGACTGCAGCCGTCGCCGCCTCTGCATCAGGCATACCCACGTACGCGTAAACGGAAGGTGCCTGCGCGCTAGAGTTCACCAAAATGTATATGAGATAGGCGCCGCAGTAGTTTTCGTATATCGATATCACGGCATTTTTTCAGCTCCGACAGTGTGACGAAACTATGCCTTAAGCTCCGAACGCGCTCAAGCCGTAATGTTCTATCTCCAGCTTCTAAGTCCGTCAGATCTCCTCTGTGCTCGCCACGTTTTATTGCGTCCAAAGTTGCCTTCCTACTGAGCGTGATCTGTGCATTCCTCTCTCGTACTTAAATCGTTCCGTGAGGGATGGTCATATTACGCGACACCGCTTGAGCTGGCACAGAGAACATCCTCAACACAGCGTTTTTTCTTGACAAGACTTTTCGCGAGGCTGCGCGGCTTATGACAACTTTGCTGCGGCGAAGAAAACGTAGAAAGTGATAAATTGTATATCGGGGCTTTAAAAAGTGCAACCGCGTAATGCGAAGCAACAGAACGCAGCGATGAATTGCTTGACGCACCTAAATATGTACACTTTTATTTTTGCGAGTGACAGGATCTGGACAGACTCAAGACACTGACGAACCACAACATGCATATACGGTGGAGGGAAGCCCTCAAGCAACAGCACCGTTACATGATGGTCCGATAAGGCTCACACCACGCACAAACATCATCATTTATAAAAAGGGCTTACTCCTTTCGATTCTAGCGAGAAAAGGTCTATTTCAATTTGCATGGAAATTCCCGGGCGGCATGCCCTATCGAGAATCGCATTTTTGTAGCGCTCGTACCGTAAGGTACAGTGAATGCAAAGTGAGGCAGGGCCGCATAGCGCCTGCGGCTTCTTATCCCAACGTGGAAAGGATTCCGGCATCAAAGTTAGTGTGCGACCTTTAGCAGACATGCATGGCGCCCTTCTGCACATCTTGGCAGTTTGCGTACCAGGGCTCCAAATCCTACAGCGAGTCCAAAAACTGCGGCTTCCTTAAAGAATATTCGTGCACCGATTATGGCGCACCATTGCTTTGTTCCAATTGACTCAGCACTCAATGTGAACGATCGGCCTCAAATAAAATGCATGTCACAAGTAATAACTCTTAGATCTTTCATTGAGACCAGACAATTCTCACATAGAAAGCTACATTAGGTTCTGGGGCTGCGTTTTTTTTTTTTTCTGGGGGTCTTTTTTTATCTTCTCACAGCCCACCGAGACCACGCCCAGTGCGGCTTCTGCCGAATATTGGGCTACATGAATAGGAGAGCCTTGATTCATCTATGGGCATGGTTCTCTTGCTAAATCTCGGTATCAGTTCCTATTTTCTTTGTCATATCTAGCAGTAAAAGCATGACGAGCAAAATGTGTAAGAAGGTCTGTTGACTAAAAGCAGACGAAAGGTGACAATAGATGCAAGCCCAAGAAAAGTAGAGTAGTTGCATTCAAGACAAAAACAGCCAAAGTCCAGAAGCATAGCTCTAGTCAAGAGACGCTTCAGTTTCACTCTCTTGCGCCTTGTTCCAGACCCTTCTTTTAGCTTCTTTGTGATTCTTCAGGCCTCCTTGGAGTTCTTCGGATTTCTTTCGAGTTCTTTAGGGTCCACCGATCATGAATATTGGTGATTGTTTATTTATTCAGGAGTCTAAAGGATTTCTGCTCTATTAACGTTTATTTGCTGCTCTTTGAATCATTATTTGCTGCTTTTGCCTGTCAATACGGAATTTTGTGCCATATCAAACTCTGGATCGCCTCACATTGTCTGACTGATGACTCAGCCTACACCAAATTTATTTTGCTCTCTTCTTCGGTTTAATCAATGTTCTTACTTTGGTTTCATCGAATGTCCACATCTTTTTTATAAAACTCATGCATTAGATATCTCTCTGACATTATTGTCGCCATTTCTTTAGTGAGCGAGAGCACAGCCAGCAATATGCATCGACTTTAAATGGAGATATTTTTCCAGTCCCAAACAAGAACCCAAGCATCGTTGTCTATGTTTTTTGTCTCATATCTTGGGTAAACTGTTGGAAGAGGATCCTTTCCTTCGAGTGCTGATAAGACTTCCTCTTCGGACTCAAGCATGGTCTTTTGCGATTTAAAAATAGAAGACCTGAAAACCTGCTAGCTATTGCGGAGGGCCCGATACTTTGCGTATAAGAAGTTAAAAATATTGAAAGACCGGCGGCATTCTCTTACAGAAAGGTAGGTGGCATGGCTTAGACTTGTTTCTTTGGACTGGTCGAACTTCTCATGTAGAATAAAACCCACAACCGTGCTTGAAAAACATATGCACGTGCACTTCACAATTATCTCTTTAAGTAATCCTACTAGTATATTTGATTTGCTCAATGGATTACTAGGTAAGCTTCATAAAGCCGGGCTACGACTCTGCCATTTGCAATAATCAACCAATTCGAAATCGAATCCGAAATTGCGCTGGAGAGGACAAATCAGGGTAACGCAGCTAGATTTGAAGCACGGACCTTTCCCGAATATTTTCCCAAATATTTTGGGCGATACCAGGGTCTCCGGACGCATGAAATCATCCCTACGCTTGTGATAGATGACCTTTGTTTGACTGGCTTTTCCGATGGAAATACCGGTTGCCCGATCCATGGTGCTTTTCTTTTAATACAGACTGCGCATTATTAGACAGCGGGATTAACCTGTGCATATGCACTTGTGGCAAAATATCCTGATTGTCGCCACTTAATCCGAGGCATTAATGAGCCGAGTTCCAACTGATTGGAAATCTCTTAGTATGAACACTTCCGGGCCTTAAGTAATGCACGGCTGGAAATCGCGTTTAAAGTTGACCATTTATGGTAGACCGCAGCAAGGCAGGCGATACTTCCGGACTGCCACCAGCTTTGACGGTCGTGATACTAAATTCTTGAGTGACATCTAGTATTCAAACCTCTGGGGCCAAACACATTCGTCACATGCGTGAATTTGGGGTTAAACGTGCAAGCAGCTGTCTCTTGGTCTCAAAAAGAACCTTCCAGGGAGGCATGTCTACCTACGCCCCTTGTGCTCCGATTGGACTCCAAATGTAGCATATGCAACGGTGTAAAATGTGGAAAGACGCCATCCCTTGAAGCCGAGTGGCAAACCGAGGCCATTTCGTCTGCAACCCAGTTCGCTCTCTCTGCATTGCCTTGCACAGCAATCATGCATGCGCTTGAAGCCGCATGGTATCTGTGATTTCAGTGCACATTGGCGAAGAAAGACGGCTCTACTGATATCTCAAGTCCCGGGCATTTCTATTGGATATACAATGTCCTTTGGAAGGCTATACATAACGTTGCATCAAGAAAAAGCTGATGGACGCACTGTGTCTATTTATAGCTGTGCTACCACCAGATGTGAACACAGACGACTTTATGCTAGGAGTCAGACCAAACCAGTATGTAAAGGCACACGAGACACGTAGGTGACTGGTATCTAGACCCAGCCCCACCACAGCGCCAATACTGCAACACAATAGGCACCACACAACAGCGTCTGTGTGTGGTCCTGTACACAGTGCACGCCGCCTATACGTGAGCCACCTCACAGTGTCTAGCCCCACAAGAAACCACCTTACGCCGACGAATGGATGACGAGTCGGTTGGTCGTGAAACCCACAGTGTCTGTGCCGACCTGGCTCTAGAAGCAGCCGGAGCTGCAGCCGGGGTCCTGCAGAGTCTGCTCTTGGAAACGCAGCAGGGGCCTCTGGCCCAAGGTGATCAGTCCGCATCTGGTGACAATGCCGAAACCTGCAAAGATCAGAGCCAACGACCAAAATCATCTTTGCAAGCGGCAGAAAACCCTAAAACGCATTCATTGGATCAGAAGAACCACGAGAGGCTAGATGATGCACTCACCAAGGCGGAGCACGAGACCCCGCATGAGTCCAAACCCCAAGAACACCAAGCAAGACTGAGTGATACGCACAATCACGGGATCCAAGCTGAAACAGAAGGTATAAATCTCCCGAATGAGCAAGAGAAGCATGTGCATGGCGATATCTCACGTGAAAACGCAGAACGGAGAGGACGGACGGGATCTGCACAACTGAGAGAACTGACAATGCGGGCTGATCTGGACACACTGGATGCTCTTAATAAGCTGGAGGGGCTGAAAAATCTAGCTGATCTGGAGAAGCTGGATGATCTGGAGAAGCTGGATGATCTGGAGAAGCTGGATGATCTGGATAAACCGGATGCTCTGAAAAATATAAAGAATCATGGAGAGCTAGATGAACTGACAACCAACATCCAGGGCCCCGAGAGCCCCGATGGTTCTGACCCCCAAGAATTACACGCAAAATCCAAACCTTCTGAAGTGCTGCTGGAGCACGCACAACCCAAAGCCACTTCTTGTGCAGCGCCGGAATCTCCTCACAGCGAGTCTACAACCCCTACAGATCCTTCTTTGCATGATTCCCCGCCCCGATCTGCCGCCCCGACCCTTCCATCTGACTTGTGCCTAGTTCCAGGTCTAGAAGTCCCGCTCGAGCCCTCGGAATTCATTACTTGCGTGGCTGCACGTGGCGCCAATGTATATGTCGGCACATCCACAGGCAAGCTTCTACATTTCTATCTTTTCGAAGACGCCACGAGCCACATACTAATCTCACAACTACTGGCCAACGATGCGCTCAAACCTGTCCAGAAGATATTAGTCTTGGCCGACGCTGAGGTTTGTCTTGTGCTTTCAAGCGGAATCCTCTCCACATTCACATTTCCCGAGCTCCTGCCGTGCCGCCTGGGCAAAATCAAAGATGTGCTCGACTTGCTGGTCTTGAGTCAGGGACATCTGACAAAGAATAATGTGAAGAATGACAAAATCGTGGTATGCACACAGTCAAAGATCCGCTTGGTCCAAATGGCGCCCAACTCCATGAAGCTTCTCAAGGACATTACCTATAGCGATGCCTCCCTTGGTGTGTCCACTGCATGCGCCTCCCTGCTGAATTACAGTAACATCTGTGTTGTGGCAAACAAAACGCACTACGAGGTTGTGGATATGAAGAAGCCCCAGAGGTTCCCACTCCTCGCCTACAATCCTGACGACATCGAAGGAGTCCCACCCCAAATCACACCGTTTACTGCGCATGACGACGGTCTGGCCACGCATATGGAATACATGCTCTCCGTGTGTTCAGACAGCTCGACCTCTATGGCTATGTTTACCTCTCTGTCGGGCGATATCACCAGGGGCACTCTCACTTGGATCAACCATGGTTACCCGAAACATGGTGTGGTTGTAGAGTGGCCCTACGTGTTTGGTTTGTTCCAATCTGATCTAAGCGGAAAAGGCACTTCCTCCACCATCCGTTTCGTCATCAATTCTTTAGAATCTCTCGAAGAAGTAACCTCGGGGGATTTGCTGGTTCTTCCAGGCTTGGAAGAGTGTCCAGATTTCGCCGACTCTCAAGGCGATCCTGCTACAGTGTTGCTAAAGAATCTTCCAGAGAGCATGACAATATATGATGAACAACTCCTGCTGATGTACTCGCCGGTTTTTTACGCCTCGGGTGACAAGGCTTCTCATGTACACGGTGTATCCTTTTCCCAGTGCAACACTTTCATCTCCACTGGTTCCAAGCTATACTTTTTTGTGAGACCCTCAGAAACCTATTCTCAAATGACTTCACTACTAAGCAGACTCTCAAATGCTGAGCTGCCTAATCTCGAAGAATCTGTTGCATATTTTTCCTCGCAAAATGATGCCTTCTCTCATACCATTCATGCTGCATTACTTATATTCCAAAACAACTTCCTGGTGCTACAGCAGCTGGTCCCAGACTGGTTTGATAAAAACGCTCTGTTTGATCCCAGGTACATACTTCTTTTCCTAGCGCGGAACCTCGACAATCCGAAAACCCCTTTTTGGTCGGATTTTAATATTCCGTCTGCAATTTACTCTTTATTGTCGTATTGGAAGCTATTCAATCCTCAGACAGCTACTGTCAGATATCCTGAGTTTTTCAATGAAGAATGCTCCAAATTTGCTCTCTGGTTCATTGGATATATCTACAAGGATAGCGATATACTGGATGTATCAATTCGCAACAATTTCAGAATATACTTTTATGAAATTTGTTGCAAGAACGACCAGGAAACCATAGCTCTTATCCAAACCGAAAAGGAGTTATGGTACTCACATAGTGCCAGTGTGCTGCATTCTGCAGATACTTCTCCTAAAGACAGTCATACTCTTGAAGCGAAAAAGCTGGCTCTTCCATATTCTCCACTAAATGGTGATGAGAAGCAACATATGGATACAAACACCGCGATTCTCGCATACCTTGAGAAAGCCAACAGGTACTACTCACTCATTGAAATCTACAAACTTCAGCAAGCACACGATTCAAAAAGCGAAGTTAATGACCCTCGTGGTGATTGGGATATTAAGCTTATCGACATTGCATTGAATTTAATTTCGGGCAAAATCACACCTAATGCGGAAAAAGGGCACACATCTGAAACAAAGCTCTCTAGAGAACAAGAGCTGATTCTAGTTAAATTGATTTTCTCACAATTAAAGGATCATGTATCGAATGAGAAAGTGTACTCTAAGAAACTTCTTGACTTTATTGCTTTGCGCCCCGAAGATGGCCTTCGATTCCTCAAACAGAGCAAAGATTGCCGGTTCGGTAACACACATAATATGATTCTTCAGCAAGTTTCTAAACTGCTCAAATTCGACTCGAAGTACCCATTTTTGAAATTAGAATACTTGGAGCAGTCGTTCTCTGAAATGATGGAACCCGTCCGTTCTGAGCTGCTGTTGGATTGGGGCCTTATTGGAGATCTTATCGGTGAATATGTCAACTATTTGAACGGTAATGACCTCGAAATGGGGTTCGAAAATCTCTCCATCTTGTTTCAAACCTACAAATTGGAGAACGATTTATCGGAAAATGCATGGCCAAAAATAACATGGCCTGAGTTTTTGAATCTTCATCACTACAAATATGACTGCAAAGATTTTCTCGAGATTCTCATCAAAACCCAGGAATTGCTATTGTTACATTCATTGATGAACAGAGATCCGGCTTCATTGAGCTTCAAACTTGCTCACAGCAATATTGCCTTGGACTACCTAATTAAAACCTTTTTGACAAAAGGAAATGATCGCTTACAGTTTCTACTTGATGTCGGCGACTTTACTTCTGCGGAGCATTTTGCCATTCATGGAATGTTGCCAATTCCTCGTAAAACCCTTCTTTTGCATCATTTGAAAAAGCCTGTTCTTGCAAACCCTCTTCCCGTGTGTGAGCTGCAGTTGCAGAGAATTCTTTGTTTCTACCTAGCATCGAAGGAGCCGAGCTCAAGAAATGAGGCGTCAATGCATTTCGTGAACTCATACGGCAGTCGATATTTCGGCATCGAGAAAATCTTAGAGCTTCTCCCAGAAGACTTCCCTCTTATGTATGTTGGGCAATTTTTGATATCGGAGCTCCATAATTTGAGCGGCCGGAAAATTGAATCTTCCCAACGTAAGATGTTGGCGAAACTGGAGTGTCGCATTAATCAAGCAGCATTGAAGAATTTCGAAGAATTCACCAGGAACCTTGACTAGACTTTAACGTATGTTTTGAACTTACTGATGAAACGCGTATCTACTAGGCTTCAAGGCCCAATGCAAATTCTTATAGATTGATCGAGATAGATCTCCTTCTCCGTGAACTAGAAAAACGGACTAATTTTAAGCAAGTAGTCGAAAAAGATACCAAACCAAAGAATCCACCCTGTTTTGATATTGCCCGTGAAGAAAGACCAGCAACTATCAGGCTTGTCAAGGTCGACTTTCCGAATTTGGGACAAAAGCCTGGCGAAGCCCCATGCGGCGCCAACGTAAAATAATGGACCCATGGAGTTCATCACACCAGCAGTAAGAAAGGAGGCAACCTGTAAAGTGTACAAACTGTAGCAAATAGGCTTTGTTTTCTCGCCCCAAGCCAAAGCCGTTGACTTGATACCCGCCTTGATGTCATACTTCTTGTCCTGGTGAGCGTAGATGGTGTCATAGATCATACTCCACAAGAAGTTGGAGAGGAACAACGGCCCAGCTACCATGAGGTTCAATGGTGCGGCGACTGCGGGAAATCCGAGCAAACAGCCCCAACTAAAATTGATGGAAATCATGATTTGAGGATAGTATGTGAAACGCTTGAAGAGTGGGTACGAAAAGACAAAAGGCAAGGAGAGAGCGCCAAGGTAAAAGCACTCGAAAGGCAACGACAAAAGCACACCAAGACCCACAAAACACTGGGCAGCCAACCATGTCACGGCTTGAGGAACGGACACTCTGCCGCTTGCGATTGGCCGCTCAATTGTACGAGCGACTTTGTTGTCCAAGTTGCGATCCAAGATGTCGTTGATCGTGCAGCCGGCACCTCTCATAACGAGCGCACCAAAGGAAAACAAGAGGATTGCCGAAAGCGACACCAGAAGGGGTGCAGCAATGCCAGCAGATGCCATGGATATACCCCACAAGGAGGGGAGGAGAAGCAACAACGTGCCCACAGGCTTTTCCAAACGCATGAGTTCAGCGTATGGAATCCATTTCTCCGGGAGGTTTTTGAGCCAGCCGAGGTTTGCCAAGCGGGCAAGTCTTGCAGCCTCCAATTCTTCAGATGTGAATACGGGCGTGGCCTTGGTGTCAATTTTCTCGATTTCGGACTTCAACACCAGGCCCTGCTTGGACGCGTCCAATTGCTTGCCGGTGTCAATCGAGACTCTCTCTTTCTTGCTGCCCTGGTTGTGGACTATAGGAGGCTCTTGGAACGTAGACCGGAGTCTAGAACATGAGGAGAGGGCCACCCGCGAAAATACAAGCTTCACGGGCGGCTTGAGTGGAACAGCGGTCCAAACACGCAAAGAAGCTAGGCGAAGCATGCGGCGGTGTGTTGCAGGTGTAATTGGCAGTGCCTTGCAGGATGGAGAACACAGTAGCCCCAGGTGTCGGAGGCTGCTGGTGGGCCAGCGCGTGTGCCGGGCCGCGCCACGTGATCAGGGGCATGGATGCACGTGATACGGCACTGGTCACTTGTGGTCTCCTTGGTAGTGTTCCAGCTATCCGGGCCCATGTGGCTGTAAAGCATTTTCTATGCCGCTGCATTCGATCGCTGGTCTGCGCTGCATTTGTCTGTCCAGCGCAATCGACATTTAAAACGCAGGCAGCTGACGGCGCTTGGCAGACTGGCGGCTTCTCTTGCACCTGCCGTTCTCTGGCCGAATTGCAATAACTTGCACGACAGGTTCGAGAGGGGATCGATTTGCCACGACAGCGTCTCTTGTCTGGCCAGCTTCCTCTTAAGCGCCAAAATTGCACCGCTGGGCGCCCCCTGGCCTGTATGATTCCACGGCAATGACCTACTTTATGACACTAGAGTCATTTTGAGTATTTCTGAGAGCCCCTTGGCTACTCAGAAATCTGTTTCTTGCTGTTCCGAAAAACGGCGATGTTTGTGGCGTGAGCTTTTGGCCCAGCCTCACGCTGTTCTCGGATCTTTCGCTGCGGCTAGTTTTCCTCGAAGCCAAACTCGCCTCCTGAGGCTTCCTGTGCCCTGTTGGACCGATGCCCCTCGACCAACGCATCGAGGTGGGTCAACTCCTTTTCGGGGCCTATATTCTCCACCAGCTGGGCGGTAAACACCTGTCTGCACATGGGACAGAGGCCCTTGGACAGGCTTTGTTCCAACCATTGGATTATGCAGTGCAAGTGGAAGTTGTGTGGACACCCCTGGCCCAAAACCAACGGGCAGCTCTCGCCGGGGTATTTGCAGTTGGGACAGGTTCCTTCAAAGGGCACACGGCAGATCCCGCAGAGCTCGTCCGCCTGAGACTTGTTGATGTTCCAGTTCCACAGCGCCACGGCATGCCATTCCTTTATAGTGACCTTCATGAAACACGGCGGCTGATCGGGGCTTTTGTACGGAGGAGCCACTGATCTACCTTTTCTGATGCAATTGGCAGTAATGTTTGTGGCCCAGATCACGTCGCTGTCGCCAGTGGCCCCGTGTGCAGGCGCGGTGGTCGCAGTGCGTAGCCCACTGTTACTGATCCAGCAGCTACTTCACAAGAAGGGTGTTCTTATCTGGTTTCTAATATATTCGCCTAGTTCGTCTTGGCTGGGCCACGCTTGCCGTCTGGCGCTATAGGATCTATCTCTTTTTATACACAAGTCCTTTGAAAATATCAAAGGAGTTACCATCGGGTTGCAACTCAAGACTTTCCCTCGTATCTTCGTCCTCTGCAATCAAAAGCCCGTAGTCAGGCGTGATCCCTCTAATGACGCAATTCCTGTGCTGCCCGCTCCCTTCGGAGTCGAGCTTCACGTGCTGGTTCAGGTGGAACCATCTCTTGTAATAAAGATTCAAGAATGGCTTGAGGCCCGATCTCTGGAACACGCCATAGAACTGCCCCATGGTGAATACAATCCGGGCCAAAAGCTTCTCGTGTGTGTATGGGGGCAAGGGCCCCTTGCCCTGCTGCTGGCGTATTTCGTTAAGCTTGTCCAAAACGGAGTTCAAGCATGTGGTTGGTGCCTCATTCAGCACGTTAATGCCTCCACCCCAAACCAAGTAGTACTGGCCGTTTATGAACTGCGAGTTGACGAGCGCTCCGGACACCTTGGCCCATTTCTGTTCATCTCCGTCAACCGTAGAGCTTGTGTCATCCTTGTCGGACACTTTGTGGAAGTACTCGGGTTTCAACGCGTAAATGTCATTGGGCCACTTGAGACGCAAAGGCATATCCTCGTAGCCCACGCCTACACCAGGCACTTCGCTGCCGTATCCAAGCACAGACTCGATGAGTGCCAAAGAGCAGAGATACTGCAAGGTGACGATTGACGAGCTTTGCTGGGTATTGGCTGGGATTCGGAACAAGATCGATGTGGCCACCACTCCCTTGGGGTTGATCCAGACGTTTCCCCCACGACCGCGGCCTGCAATCTGAGTGGTGGCCGTGAACGTGAGCCCCGTGGGCATGTGCCGCAACATGTTTGCGTTGGCATCGAGAAGCGTGTTGGTAGACGTGACCACCTCTCCGTATCCAAGCACGCTTCCAAAATGTCTGTCCTTGTGCTCGATCTTGGCGTGGTCGTAGAGCTGCTTCAATGCCTCGAAATAGTGCAACATGTCGAAGTATGGGGTGGATCTGCTTGCCGGCAAGTTAGGACTCAACAAGAACTTGAGGTGCTTCTGTGCTGAAATGAGACCCTCAAGCGACAAGTCGTCGTCTCCGACGTCGGCAGAGATGGAGTACTCGTGTTCGCCTTCAGCATCATCGTGAAGTACAAACGTGTCGTTCACATCCTCAAAGGTGTTGTGCGCCACAAAGTCCATGTTCTGCTTGAGGTCTTCGTAGATTTGGCGAGCACGCAGGAGATCGTGGTACGATGAAATGTACATGGGTGTAAGACGAGGTACGGATGCAGCCGTGTTGTCGTTGACCTGAAGCCCAAGGCGCCGCAAGCAAGCGCCGAGGAAAAGCTTGCGCCCGTCATCTGTGGCCCGGAGGTCGTCCACCAAGTTTTTGAAGTGAGCATCCAGAGCACTGGGCTTCATCAAGCTGGGGGTGTATTCGGGATGCACACCAGAGAGAACCACGTCACCCTGCCCCACCTTGCAGTACACCACTGCCGCTGCGTCCTTAGTTTCATCGGAAACGTCGGTGGCGCCTTCATAGCGGGCCAAGATTTCGACGCCCTTTTTCTGGAAATTGGACGCATCCATGAACATGCCGCCTCCATTGTAGTAGGTGGTGACGGTCTCCGGGCTGCCCAAGGCAGCCAATTGCGAGGAGTTGACCGTCAAGGTAGCGGCCCGGGCGCCTTGGTGGGACTCGTACACAAAGCCTTTGTACACGCATCCCTTGGAGGTGCCGGGGAAAAACGCCAACTCTCGGTTGCCACTGACCTCCATTTCAGGGTCGCCTTGTTCGAACTCGCAGCGGGCAGAGCCGTAGTAGCCTCCGGCGCAGAACCCAAGAAACTTGCCTCCGGATCTGACGAACTGGCGGATCTTCCGGTTGCCGGCGCCGTTCAACACTTCACCGTAGGGCAAATCGGCACCCCCCGGAAGCACCAACATCAGTGTCTTTGTCATCCAAGGGTCGTGCAAAAGCGCATTTTCCGAAACTGTGACCACCGCATAGTACGGCGAGAGAAACTGACGAAGCAGCTCCACGGTGTGGCGGACGCCCTCTGTGGTGGAACCTTTGCCTGAGTAAACGAGAACGTTCATGACGGATTTGGCGAGGGACGGAAACAACAGGAAAGAAATGAATCACGCGCCAACGCGGGGTTGTAAAAAGAGAGATCAAGGAAGGAAAAATTGGAGAAGAAAGAAATCTTCGAAAGAACGGGATTCACGGCTTTTATATACCAGTGCTCTGGTGATGTAGACTCAGGTTGTGGAGAATGCGCAGGTCAAGTCGACTGAGTCAACCGCGATCTTCTGGAGTCAGCCTGCGGCACGGGCCTACTCACGGTGTACGGTTGCGGGGACCCATCTTGAAGTGCGAGCATGTTGAATCAAGCCGGTACATCCGAGTCCAGCAGTTGCCAGGCCAGCCACACAGACAGCCATATTCTGACGAGATCCTCGAGCCTGCTAAGCCAAAACTGCGTGTTTTTAGAGGGTACATAGCATTTATCCTTAATCCAGTGTTGAGCTCGCCTTTAATTCATTGTTGAGCTCTCCACATATTCGCACCAAGCTCATCCTATCTTGTCAGTGAGCTGATTGCAAGTTGACAATCCTCTTCAGTCAACTTCACGACCCCCACAAAGACTTGTCCCTCGACTCCTCCTCATATACACTTCATCATTTTTATCAGACACGACTAGCCACCAGAAACCACTCCCTACTCTGCAATGGCGGCCATATTCGAGAAAAGCGACATAATCCGTCTCAGTCCGCAACCGGGATTCGTCGTGAAAAGCAAGATTGTCGACGGTTCCGGCCACCATTTGTATTCCACCAAGGTTTTCATCAACATATGCCACGACCCGCAAGTGCCCAAGCCACCCGGAACCTTCGATCCGACCAAAGTCTTCCCGCTAATCGTGAAGAACGAGTGGGAGATTCCCATCATTGTTTCGCTAGAGAAGAAGAGCACCGACAAAAAAGGCGTGCCTTCCTTTGTCTACGACTGTTGTATTAACAGTGAATGTTTCCAGTGGGTCCAAGTCAGCCAGGACTTGCGCATGATCACGATTGAGTGGTGCATTGAGTCGGTTGAAATGATGCACCAGTTGGTGTTGGATCGGGAGTATTCTACGCCCAAAATGCTTAGCAAAGGCGAGCTTTCCGCGACCGAGATCACCCAGCATGATTTGGACAATAGTCTTGGTAAAAAGATCGAGGAACTCAAAAAGGATGCCACCTCGGGCCTCATCCTGGAACTCTTCATGGATGACGACCAGAGCGACGGTGAGGATTTGCCCAACTTAATGAGTATAGGCTCGGCCGTCAAGAAGCCGTTGATCCAGGAGATCCAGGACTTATCGCTCGAGCAAGCCCCGGCTCACAGCCGCCTGGAGAATGCATCCACTGACAGCACCAGCTCTGCCAATGCCAATGCCAATGCCAATGCCAGGCCAGCGACAGGCCCCCTGGCTGATCTGCCAAGACCAGTCATAGCCACTGTGCAGCCAGAGCAGGAGAACGCGCTATTGGAAATCAGCACCCAGAGGACCCAGCGCTCCGTGGCACATCCACAAAGCTGCATCAACTACGAGTTTACGGTCACCCACAAACAGGCCGGCGACAATCACATCGTTATTTTCGAGTCTGCGCAATTGACCGAGCAGATCGAGGTATTCTTGCGGGACGGCGAGTTGGTGGTCCGTAACAACGACAACACACGCCGCCTAGGCCCCCAGAACGAGCTCCAGCTCGCGGTACCCATGGGCCTCAAGCCCCAAGAGTGTTTTGTCGTCCTTCCTGAAAAGCGCCTCTACACGTTTTTGAGGGCCCTGCAGCCAGACGCCGCCTAGCAGCAACAGTGCAGTCCCCAGTCGGCACGTGTGGCGGGGGAACCTGCGCTGTCTAAGGCGACGCTCCGGCGATACGCCTAACTGCAGCTTCTTTTGGCGTGGTGCACCCGCACTCGCTTATCAGAACACCCTGCCTCTGCCCAATGCTCTGTGTCCTGCACAACGGAATTGGCCGCATCTTCGAGTCTTAGCGCACCCACCAATTCCGTACCGACGACCTTATAACCCCCGATAAGCACTTGTCTGTGGCCACTACCCATCATGACTTCCGAGACGTCTCCGCTCATTGAAAGCGAGTCCCAGCGCCAGCTTGGCTTGGGTGAGTTCCACACCACGTCTGCTCTCGATGGCCCCGCCCTCTCTTCAGTTGACGCGTCCATCGCCGAAGAATTACGCTCCATCGCAAAAGCTTCGGCCCCCATGGTGCTCACGTTCCTCCTCCAATACTCCATGTCGGTGATCTCCATCTATGCCGCTGGCCAACTCGGTCCGCTGGAGTTGGCCGCTGCATCTTTGGCACTTTGCACCTTCAACATCACCGGTCTAGCCATCTACCAAGGTATGGCCACTTCGCTCGACTCGTTTTGCTCTCAGGCATACGGTGCTGGAAAGTATCACTTGGTGGGCCTCTACTTCCAAAGATGCTCCTGGATGTGCATGACTGTGACGTGCTTGTTTTTGATTCCTCTCTGGACCTTCTCGGGGCCTGTGATCGGCCTCATGGTCGCTGACGCCGAGCTCGTTCAACTTACCCAGAGCTACTTGCGGGTCATGATCTTGGGCTCTCCTGCCTTGCTTTTGTTCGAGACCGGAAAGAGGTTCTTGCAAGCTCAGCACATCTTCCATGCCGGAACATACGTCTTGCTTGTAGCCGTGCCCATCACCTATGTTTTGAATTGGTTGTTGGTGTGGCATCCTGTTTATGGTTTGGGTTACATTGGCGCCCCTTTGGCCAACAGTATTGCCTACTGGTTGGTCTGTGTGTTGATGCTCCTCTATGTGCTCTACATTGATGGCAAGAAGTGCTGGGCCGGTCTTGACTTGCGTGGCGGTTTCAAGAATTGGTCGCTGATGTTGACTCTTGCTCTTCCAGGCGTGGTCATGGTTGAAGCTGAGTACTTGGCATTTGAGATCTTGACCATCTTCTCTGCTTCCTTCGGCGTTCCAAGTTTGGCTGCTCAATCGATTGCCGCTAATATCGGTACGATGGCTTTCCAGCTTCCGTTCGCGATTGCTGTGGCTGTCTCGACCAGAATCGGTAGCTACGTCGGGAAGCACGACATTGCTGGTGCACACAGAGTCACACGTGCCTCTTTCATCATTGCCTGCGGAATCTCTATCTTCAACTTCTCATGGGTGTTCTTCGGCAAGAGTTCATTGGTCGCCCTTTTTTCGGACGACGAAGAGGTGCAAAGAATCGGAGAAATTGTCGCTACCTTGGTGGCCATCAACCAGATCTTCGACTCCTTCAATGTCATGGAGGCTGGAATTTTGAGAGGCCAAGGTCGCCAAAAGATCGGCTCATACTTGACCCTCTTCTCCTACTACGTCATTGCACTTCCACTTGGTTTGTGGTTCTCCAAGAAATTGGAATTAAGCGGCTTATGGCTAGGATTGATTGTCGGTGTCTCCTTTTTGGCCTTCTCTGAGCTTGTGTGTGTTTTGCGGAGCAATTGGGACGCAATTTTGGCCGACTCAGATGCCATCCATGATCACTAGATGTCTCTGGTAACCTATCAGATACACTCTGGACTTGAGATTATTTATCAATGCATTCCCGTCTGAGACTCAGCTCGATTGACGCCGGGGTGTTGGCAGGACATTACATTAAGAGCTAGAAGCAATGTCCTGTGTGAGAAGCGAACAAAGTCCAATTTTGATTGAACGTCTTCTCATTTCTTGAAACCCACATTTGAAACATTTATAGACATATGTAAATCTTCCAACGCGAGTCCCCGTACGCTTCCCATTTCTTATCAAGCCTGGGTTCACAAGAAATTTTGTAACGTGTGGCATACTTTATCTTGTATAGGCCCGTACCTCTGGATTTAGCGTCGCCTAGGCTTGCATCAAGAGTGAACTCATCTCTGCGCGCCCATCGGAATCTCCCTTCACTCTTCAAGAGATCATACTAAGATGGCAAAAGGCAAGAGATTTGATAAAAAAGGGGCGAAAAAATTCAACATTGTGCATCGTTCCCATGAGGATTCATTATTCTTTGATAATGACGCCTCCAAGCATGTCTTGGTTGAAGCACCCAGCACCGGCAGAGAAGCAGCCCGCCAAGTGAGTGCCAAAGCTTTCAATACTGAAGACATCACAGCTAAATTTTCAGAGGAAGAGTTGAAGAGCATCCGTGAGAATGAGGGTTTAGCTGCACAATACGGTATCACATTCGACGACTCGAAATATGACTATATGAAGCATTTGCGTCCAATGGGCCAAAGCAATGCGGTCTTCATCGAAAAGAAAGAGGACAAGCCCAAGGAAAAGAGCATCGAAGAGATGATCAAAGATGCTCTACCCTCAGAGTCAAAGAGAAAAGCCACTCATGATGACTTTGAGAACATCCCTAAGGAATTGCGGGGCTTCAATCCGGACATGGACCCTAGATTAAGAGAAGTTTTAGAGGCGTTGGAGGATGAAGCTTATGTCGAAAACGAGGATGATCTCCTCGACCAGTTGTTGGAGTCAGGCCAAGTTGATGAAGATGAATTTTACGAAGACGGCGAATTTTCAGACGATTATTATGGTGAAGAAGGTGACGAGTGGGACATGGACAACTACCAAGATGAATTCTCAGACTTGGGCCTGGACTACGAGCCCGAGAATATTGAGTTGGTCAACCCTTACGGCGACGGGGAAGCGCCAGAAGATTTCGGAGAGGGAGAGATTGTGGTTGATAACGCTTGGGAGAAGGATTTCCAAAAGTTCACAAAAGACAAGAAAAACCGCGTCAATGATTGGGACTCGGACGATGAGTTTGATGAAGACGGAAACAAAATCGAGGAGGAAGAGGAAGACGATTTTGTTGGCGACCTACCCACCATCGCCAAAAACAAAAAGTCTAAAAGCAAGCAAAGAAAAAAGATGGGTGCAATGACTGACACCAGTGCGTTCTCCATGACGTCAAGTGCACTTTTCCGTACTGAAGGCTTGACATTGTTGGACGACCGTTTCGAGCAAATGACAAAGAAGTTTGAGCAGGACGATGATGAAGACGACAAAGGAGAGTTCAATATGGACAATGAGAGACAGGATTTCGAAGGAATGTTGGACGACTTTTTAGAAAACTACACCTTGGAATCTGGAGGCCGTAAGATTGCCAAGAAAGACAAAGAGTTGGAGGCCATCAAGCGGGCTGCGGACAGTGTTTCGAAGGGAAAAGCCGCCTTGAGAAGAAAAAAAGAGAATGCCCAGAAAGATCCTATGGGCTCATTCGGAAGCTCTTTTGGCAAACTTTCACTTTAAATTGCAGGTTACAGAGCGAGCACAGATAAGCGACAGGATTGGTTGCAGCCGATGCATTGTTCTGGCGCAGAAAACATAGAAACCCCGCCATCTGTCTGATCCATTCAGGGGCAACTGAGACCTAATCCAACAAAGGCGAGAATCCAACCACATGATTTTCCTCTCGGGCAGCGGAATTCACGGAAATTTCTATTTTGGATTTTCTTTTTTCCGTCTCTTTTGGAGTATCATGCAGCACACTCGCCATAGGTTGCAGGATGATTGTCTGATCTATGCTGCATTTCACTTGGGCATACAGCCAACCGTGCTCTAGTCATCACGCCCAAAACTACTGCTACTTAAAGAACGGATATAAATAGAAATAATTAGGCTTATTACAAAGAAAGGAGAAAAAAAGGACCGAAAACTTAGAAAGACCAAACAGCACTCGAGACACCCGGTTCCATCGCTCGTTCTAGGTTGTCGCCTCACCTACGCCTCGAGTCGTGCGGTGCTCAATAATGTCCCTAGGAAAACATGCCTCACATCCCGTGTCTCCCTTGTCTCCACACCAACAATATACGTCGAAGCAAACAATTCATCCTTGGGTTGTTGTGTATCTACTTACTCTTCGCCTTTATACGGAAGCCGCACACACCAAAGAGGATCTTGAAGATGTCTGTTCTGTCCGTTTCCAAAGTCTATACAGATGCGCTAGCTCTGAAGCCTCAAAGCTATTGGGACTACGAGAACGTCAATATTAAATGGAACTCCCAAGATAAGTACGAGGTCATCAAAAAGTTGGGCCGTGGTAAGTACTCCGAAGTGTTCTTGGGTATTGACTTGTCGAGTGGTGCGAATGTGGTGATCAAAGTTTTGAAGCCCGTTAAGAGGAAAAAGATTAAGCGGGAGATATCCATTTTGAAGAACTTGAGGGAAGGACCTAATATTGTCGGCTTATTGGATACTGTCCGTGAGTCTCTGCTGAAAACGCCTGCCCTCATATTTGAAAGTGTGAACAATATCGACTTCAGAACCCTCTATCCTACTTTCACTGACTTGGATATCCGTTTCTATATGTACGAGTTGCTCAAAGCCTTAGACTTCTCTCATTCCATGGGCATCATGCATAGAGATGTCAAGCCACATAACGTCATGATCGACCATACCTCGAAAAAATTGCGTTTGATTGATTGGGGTTTGGCCGAATATTACCATCCAGGCACAGAATATAATGTCAGGGTCGCCTCTCGTTACTTCAAGGGCCCTGAACTCTTGGTCGATTACAGACTTTACGATTACCTGCTTGACTTGTGGTCTTTTGGCTGCATGCTCGCGTCTATAGTGTTCAAGAAAGAACCTTTTTTCCACGGCAAATCCAACATCGATCAGTTGGTTCAAATTGTCAGAGTTTTGGGATCTGACGATCTCCAGAAATACCTTCAGAAATACAGCCTCACTCTCAGTGAGGAATATGAGGACTTGGGTTACTACAGTCGTCGCCCGTGGAAAAGATTTATCAATGAGAACAATTCACATTTAGTGACGGATGAATTTATTGACTTCATAGACCGCATCCTCAAATACGACCATCAAGAAAGATTGACTGCCCAGGAAGCTATGGCCCATGCTTATTTCGACCCAGTCAGACCTAGCTGATCAGAATTGCCTCTCTTCCTAAATTTATAGTATACTCATAGTCATCGATTGTTTCCGCGGATATCATCTCTGGCTTGCCCCCATGAAAAATGAACAATAAAAGTCGAGGGCGTCGTCTCGCTATTTCATTATTGTGGCTTGCGCTTTACGTTCATCATGGGCATATTTTTGGGCTCTCAGGCTGAGAGCCCTTCCTTACAAGACCTATGATCTGTCTAATCAAGGCTGGGTTGTTTCGCTTTTATCGTTTACATGCCACTCGTTTAATCGCTCTCTTTAATAAAAGAACAAGCTTTTCTCCAGCAAACTTGGAGATAAATTACTTCCGATCACTCGTGATGCACCCGCGTCAACTACTGAAATTCACCTGAGACTTTAGAATTCTATGAACTTCTGCATACACTACCCCCGCGGAATTGGAGAGTATATATTCTGGGCACACCTCCACCTCCATTTATCCAGCGGTATCTAAATATGTACACTTACTTCGATATTACTGCAGGTGGCGAGCCAAAAGGCAGGGTTGTTTTCAAACTTTATAACGATGTAGTTCCAAAGACTGCAGAAAATTTCCGTGCTTTGTGTACTGGAGAGAAGGGCAACTCTGCGGAATCAGGTAAGCCTCTCAGCTACAAGGGCAGTGCTTTCCACCGTGTGATCAAAGACTTCATGTGTCAAGGAGGTGACTTCACACATGGCTCTGGTATCGGTGGCGAATCTATCTACGGTAACAAGTTTGAGGACGAAAACTTCAAATTGACTCATGACAAGCCATTCTTGTTGTCCATGGCCAATGCCGGCCCAAATACGAATGGATCCCAATTCTTCATCACCACAACGCCAACGCCGCACTTAAACGGAAAGCACGTTGTTTTCGGTGAGGTTGTTCAAGGTAAGTCGATCGTCCGCCAACTCGAAAGATGTGAGAAAGGCGCAAACGACAAACCGGCTCTTGACTGGGTGATTGCCGACTGTGGTGAATTGCCTGCTGATTACCAGCCTGAGGCCTCTACCGTTGTCGATGACGGTACTGGAGATATTTATGAAGCCATCATGGCCGATGATGATAAGATCGACGAGTCAAAGCCACAGACTGTCCTCGATGCTGCCACATTCTTGAAAACATTGGGTACGAAGCTTCTCAAAGAGGGAAACTTGAGCAAATCTTACGAGAAGTACATGAAGGGTGCCGAGTTTTTGGATGATTTCAAGCCCGAATCTCTTTCTACAGAATTGACTAAACAAAAGGCGGATTTGACAATCTCTTTGAACCTCAACGCCGCATTGGTGGCTTTGAAGTTGAAGGATGGAAAGAAGGCCATCAAAGCTGCCAACGAAGCCCTCTCATACCCTGAAATCGACGATGCTTTGAAGGGAAAGGCTTGGTACAGAAAGGGTTCTGGATACTTGTTGACTAAAGATGAGGACAATTCTGAAGAGGCTTTCAAGACCGCTTTGAAATTTTCCCCCAACGACGCTGCTATTCTCAAGGGCTTGGCCGATGTGAAACAAATGGCCAAGACTAGAAAGGAAAAGCAGAAAAAAGCCATGTCCAAGTTCTTCAGCTAGACGAAGCACGTGACCTGTGTCACAGGCGCAAAGCGCAAGCTTCGGCCAAGATTGGGGTTGACTTGCATCGTATACGTCGGCAAAACTCGGCAGGAATAACATACTTTCCTCTCAGTTGCCCAATCACTTCGAAGTCTACGCTTGTGATTTTTCAATACATACCATCGACGGCAAATGGAGCATCGATGAAAATAAAATAACTGCATCCCCCCATAGCATCAAGTAGAAATGAGTGTAGAGACCCCGCGTCGTCGCTCGGGCTCACCGAAGAACAGTAAATGACGTTTGATTAATAAGATACACATGGCTCATAATCGAAGAAACGTATGAGGATGCACCAAGAACCTTATCCCCGCAAAATAAACTGAGGGACAAGTTACATTGTTAAGCAACATGACGTTTTCCTGCGCGTTTGGTATGTGAGTGAGCGCGTGGAACAACCCTCACGACTTTGATGGTCCAGAAGACAGAAATTTGTGCACACAACATGCATGTCTCAACTTTAGACCGGAGCGCTTTGCAACCTCACATATACGCATTTTTAACAGTCATCCTGGGAGACGTCACCTTCAACAAATGCTAGTCTGTATTGTAGAGAAAATAACCACTCGGCGGATGCTACAAAGCGTAGAGCTGACCCAAAAAAAAAGCGATATGGTCTTTCCTATGCTCGCCGAAAGCACTCTTTGGTATTCATCGGACATCCGCAGAAGGGCCCGTTGATTGCTGTCGGCAATGCATATAATGCTAAACCGGATCAACAGAGTAAGCAACTTACTTTTTTTTTTCTTTTTTTAGCATTTTTTGGCTTATCATATAAAGCTTACCGTTTCCTGTGTACTCGAATACTTTTGGATTTCAATTAACACTTGCATAGACAAAGGCTGGAACCTTATTTTTACTTACTTAATACCAAACACACTTCGTGGAAATCATTTCGCAGCCGCAACAATGGACTCCGATTCTTCCCAAGACAAAGTCCCGACTGGCCCCACAGAGACTGACTCTAGTAGCAGCACCCAAAAAATGTCCAACTCTCCCGAGAAGGCACCTCAAGAAGATTATTTTTCGAAAATACAGTTGGAAAAGCCAGTGCCCGAAAGAGAGCACTTGGAAGATGCTGACGCCAAACCAACCCGTCCACGTGCTTTGAGAAGAGTTACCACGACTGGAAAAGGAAAATTACTTTCAGACGGCCGTCGTATGCTTCGAGAGAAGGACTGCTATGACAAGCTAGGCTTCTCATTTCCAACCAGAAAGAAGTGGATGATTTTGAGTGTCATTTTTGCTGTCCAGGTTTCCATGAACTTCAATACATCTATTTATCCCAACGCTATTCCTCTAATTTCTGAGTATTGGGGAATTTCCGAGCAAAAGGTTCGTGTTTCCCAGATGGTGTTTCTTATTTCCTACGCCTTTGGATGTGAGTTATGGGCACCTTGGTCTGAGGAATACGGCCGTTGGCCAATTATGCAAGCCTCTCTCTTCTTAGTTAACATCTGGCAAATTTTGGGTGGACTTGCCCCCAACTTCGCTTCTGTCGTGATTGCTCGTGGTCTTGGTGGTTTCTCATCTGCTGGTGGCTCTGTTACTTTGGGAATGACCGCAGACATGTGGGAAGCAAATGATCAGGGTTATGCAGTTGCATTCGTTGTGTTATCTTCTGTCGGAGGCTCCTCCCTAGGCCCAATCTTTGGTGGGTTATGCCAAGACCACCTTTCATGGCGTTGGAATTTTTGGATTCAATTGATCTTCGGTGGTGTTGTTCAAATTGCGCACTTCTTTCTAGTTACTGAAACAAGATCTAGTGTCTTGGTTGATAGAGAAGCAAAACGTCGCAGAAAAGATGGCGAAAGTGATAATATTTATGGCCCGAGCGAAATCAATGGTAAGACGATGTCTTTCAAGGAGGTGATGAATATTTGGAGCCGTCCATTCATCATGTTCGCAACAGAGCCTATTGTGTTATGCCTTTCTTTGCTCTCGGGTTTCTCTGATGCATTGATTTTTGTCTGTATGGAATCTTTCAGTTTGGTCTACACCCAGTGGGGATTCAGTGCCACACAATGTGGACTCTCCTTCATCCCCATCATTATCGGCTACTTCATTGCTTATGGTGTCCATCTCCCTGATGTTGCTCGCCAAAAGCACCTTATCAAGAGTCAAGGTGAGGAATCTCGTTTTGCAGAAAGAAGATTACTTCTTTTACTTTTCCTTGCACCCTTGGAAGCCATCGGATTGTTCGGATTTGCATGGACATCAATGGGCCCTAGTTATAATCCATGGATAGCGCCCATGATTTTCACCGTCCTCATTGCGATTGCCAATTACAGTATTTACATGTCCACCATTGATTACATGGTGGCTGCCTATGGACCCTACTCGGCCTCTGCAACCGGAGGTAATGGTTTTGCCCGTGATTTTTTGGCCGGTGTCTCTGCAATGTACGCAACTCCAATGTATACCAACATTGGTGGCAAGCGCCATTTACAATGGGCTAGTACTCTTCTTGGTTGCATTGCGATGATTGTTGCAGTGCCAATCTATGTCTTTTACTGGAAGGGCCCTCAAATCCGTGCAAAATCCAAGTTTGCTCAAACTTTGGCCGCTGACAAGAAGACAAGCTCTGTGGACTCAGATGAGGAAGTGGAAGATATCGACACCGAGGGCAATGATGTGCGATTGATAGAGAAGGACGCCCCTACAACACCTCTGCATGATGTATGAGTGAAGCTCTGCAGGACTTATGGCTGCTAAATTTCCAAATACTCTAATCTCACATAATTTTTACCACCTGCCACCCAGTATATCTAGTTAAAGATGTAGGAATTTGAAGAGCCACGCAAAATACTCCATGAGAGTACCTCTTGAAACTTATACTGGTCTGAGCTATTTTAATTTTTTTCTCTTTTCTTGTCTCTGATTTTTATTCTTCGACTTGCTCAAACTTGAATTGCTCACCCTTTCAAAGAAGTGGGTGCTGGCTGAGACGTGTTTCGCACTGACTGAGCGAGATACCAGAATATGCACAAAATGGACAGCTGCAATTCAATGCAAAGAAACTTCCGAAGATAACGTAAAATCGCAGGGAACATGACATTCCAAATTAATCTATTCTAATGTAATCACATAGTTATTCGCGATATCCCCTAAAGAAGTACAAAATTGTAGAAATTGATTTCTTCAAGCGCATCACCATAGCATCATGAGTGTCAAAGTTGATGCAACTCAGTTGAAACGATAAATCGAGGCGTGCTTATGATGCATC
Source organism: Metschnikowia hawaiiana (assembly GCA_002893645.1). Lineage (NCBI taxonomy): Eukaryota > Fungi > Ascomycota > Pichiomycetes > Serinales > Metschnikowiaceae > Metschnikowia > Metschnikowia hawaiiana. Next base: position 49,956 of record NXGY01000004.1, read on the forward strand.
TTTTTCATAAAGACATTACATAGAATAAATGCTGCAGGTATTCATGTGAACTCAAGATTGGAATCTTGCAGCAATTCAAAAATACACAAGTATACAGCTCATCAATATAAGATCATACACAATGGTATTTTCTCTCTTTATTTCTATAAACGTTATAATGATACCTTCTTATTAAGCCATATGAGCCGCGTGTATTTCAGTCTTGAATTTGCTCAAAGGGGTATTTGTAACTTTCGAGCTTTAAGTGAAAAGAACTAATCTTGCGTCTAGACTTTACTCTGCTCTGTTTTTGCAACCGCGATTTTGCAACCACGAACACAAGCGTATCTGTGGTGCATTAAGCTCAAACTTCTTTGTGATTTATTTGGGATATAAAAGCTCCACGAATCTTCTTCCTTTCAAATTTCCCTAAACATTTTTATCTTTGAACATTTTGTGACATAAGATTGGATTAAAAAAAAAGCAAAATTTGACAGACGTTAAATATCGACAGCACACTGATCTCAATTTGGAAAGAAGGATCCATTACTGACACAGAAGGGTACAACTTACTTTTCTGTTTATAAACTTCTACTCGAATTCAGCAATCTTACTCATTTAATTGTTCAGGACTCGAAAATGATTTTGCATCCCGAGGACTCTGGTCCTAGTCAAGTTTTTTCGAGGGGCTTTGTAACCACTAGTCCAACGGAAGTGAAGAACAGACAAACTGGGCTCAATCCGGCGCCAAAGAATCTCAACTTTGAAAGACCACAGACACCAACACATGAAGCTCTTAGCTTCTTCCAATGGATGGTGAAAAGGTACAAAAAGAAGACAATCATTAAACTTAGTTGCAGTGTTGCAGTTTATCGGAAATTTTTGGATGAGCACAGCCAGTATGAGCTCAGGGACAGACATGCGCGGTGCGCTTCACATCTTAGATCTATGTACGAATGCTGCGAGGAAGAGAATTGCCCGGCTCTCCAGCTTGACCTTTATTATCGTGAAGTTGACAAGAAGGATCTAACTCGTTATGAGCGCTGGTATGAACGCAAGCAGAAAGCAAAGGACTTCTTGTCGATGTGCAAAATAGCTACTTCTAATTGCAAAAAGGCTCTACTTTTGAAATTAGAGTTGAAACTCACTTCACGTGGCCCTGAAAGCTACCGCTTTGCACCTTACCCCGAGAACTACTTCAGTCCAGGTGTTTATCAGCACAAGAATGATGAGTTTGCTCCTCCATTCGGCAATTACAACATAGATGCTCAACAAAGCAGAAGCCACCAGCCATCGCATAGTGAGCGCATACCTAGGGAATCACCACGCAATGGCAAAGTTTATGGGCCTGCCTGCACTAAAAAGAAGGATGAGGAATATCGCCAGAGGCGTCTTCAAAGCATTGACAATTGCGAGTATTACCTTAATGGGACCGCGAGTCTTGAGGAGACTCACATGGCAAATCAATTAAAAAGCAAAGAACACGAAAGGTTGAGGAAGACAGCTGGAGAACCTCAAGATTCACGCAGGCCATATATGGAAAAAGGAGGGCACAATTACCCGAACCGTTTGAAGGGATATGAGAATAACTACAATAGAGAAGCTATCTTCCAGCCTCTGCTTCAACCCAGTGGTGAAAAAGAGAATTTTAGCGAACTTTATTTGAGAAGTAACTCCATCAAACAAAAGACTATTAGGCAGTATATGCTGCGAGAATCTGAACAGAACCCGGACCTTTATAAAAAGCCTATAAACTCTTTGGCTGAGAGAGACTTTGTCGAGCCTTACGATCTTGACTCAATACTCGAATTTGATGATGGCAACAACCTCAATACGCGAAATCGAATTGACTTTGCTCACAAAACCTAAACTGATCGATCAAAAACTACAAACATGAAATTTTAATTGATGAGAGGTGAGAATATTAGTCAATTTGAAATACTGTGAAGCTCAAAAGAAGAGCACTAGGAACATTGCTAATAACAAATCGCTTATGTGGGAGCATTTCAAGTGCAATCTGGAAAGCGGTAATGAATACCTAATTGCAAACTTAGGGATTGTGAAAATGACAAGATGAACCCTTAAAAGTGGGATTGTGGCGTCACAAGTAATGAACCCTTTGCACGCGATTCGGGGATTAAGCTAGCTTCCTGTGCTTTTGAATCTGAGACCAAGCAATTTCTGTTCAGGTGTCGAGAGACAAAGTAAAAAGAAAAAAAAAAAAAAAGGACCACTTTAAAGACAGTGTATTTGGCAGCCATTTAATACAGTGAATAGTAATTACAAAATCTCTAAAACGCTCATATTTTCTTATAGCCTCTTAGCGGTCTATTACTGTAGAATAGGTTCAGCTGAGAATTGGTTTTGCTAAGAAAACTATTTGCTACCGATTCCAGTGAAGGCTCTGCTATCTTTTTATGAGGGCGTCGCTGTAGGAAGTTCTTAATTTTTGTTTGCATTTTTTGGTGAGCATGCATTTGCCGGTAGTTCCGTGATATTGTAACAGAATGTGACAGTGAAGATGACAGACACAATTGAGATTTCATCGTCCTCTGGAAAAAGATAGCCTAAGATCCATGATGACACCAAATGTCGAAAAGTTCTCTCTCCCACAGTGAATTATTTTCATATTATGTCTTGAGAAACACAATGTAAAGAATTGTTGTTATAAACCTTGATAATTAAAGGTCATCGCAGCAACCTGTAATTAAGAATAACCGAGGTGATGATCCAGTCAGTTCCACGGGACTTCTCGCGCATTAACGTGACGTCAATTTTCCAACCTATAGCGTGCATTTCAAATTCATTTCCAATCTTGTAAAAATAGGTTCTTGTCTCAATGCTGTGTTATTGTATCCATTTCGTTAATTTTTGACAAGCTAAGTGTCAAATAAAATATCCAACATTCTCCTTTGACGAAATTTGCGAGAATTTGCAACATTTCGAAATGAGCCACCCGTTTTCGGCTGCGTTGTCTATGTGCAGTATTTAGGATCGACCGGCTAGAAGTAATGAACCGAAGTAAATGAAGTCGATTCTGTTAATTTTGCTTCCATTTGATTTGGCTGAATATCAGCCACTCTTTTTGCTGTAGTCAGGCTTATCAAACGCTATGTGACTGTTGGCACCCCATTGGAATGTGACATTTCCTTACATCCGGCGCTCGGATAATCGGAACATGTTATTTCTTTTTCCCCGGACGCACCTCTCGATCTCTCCTATCCTCATGGCACAGTGCACTCCTTGCTGTGTACGGTAGTAATGCAGGTGAAAAGCGACGTTCATCGCTTCATTACATATAACCTACTACTACTTCCAAGCTATCTAAAGTACCTGAAACTTAGCCGATAACACTGGCTATTAGTACTCCAGTATCACACCCATAAAGAGTTCAAGCAAGAAGCAGAAACAGCCTTGATCCTATTAAAGTTAGACCTCGGATAGTTCGCACAGCCCTCAGTCCTTATCAGTACCATGAACTTATCTCAAGCATTAACCGATACAAGTTCGCCCGAAATTTCCGTGAACTCGAATTTTACAAATGGTTCAGATTCAAACATGAATGACAATCTTGATGAGCAGGCTCAACAATGTCTCAATATTGATGAATCATTTTCCGAGACCACCCCGGAGAAGGAAGGTTCCCCTTTTCTGTATCATCCCACTTCCACCTCTTCAACCACATCTTTCGAAGACTCTTCTATTTACCACAAAGAAGTCTATCAAGACAACGAGACCGGTCATGCCTCAAAATTCTTGGCTCAGACTGATTTCTTAGAGTTTATCGATCCCGCCCCAGCACGCCCACCTCTATACGATGACATGCCTCCTGGTGGATGTCCGCGATACCCCATTATAGACACAAACTGTCTCAATGAGACTTTGCCACCATATGCGCCAGCGGCTTACAAGGTCGGGGTTTGCTTCAGGAAGCAAGAGTGGCTCTCTCCCTACGAGTTGTCGCCAAGTCGGTCCTGGAAAAAAGTCATTGTTGAACTCAATTCTACCCAACTTAATGTCTACTCACTCCCGAGCCAAATAGAATCTTCCCTTATGAATATTAGGGCCACAGAGCAGAATCAGTCAAGATTGAATCGGGCCTATTCGGAAGCTCATTTGAACTCAGTAGTAACTACTGAGCTTGATCTAGAAATCCACCGCGTTTGTGATAGGCTCAAATTGTTTGATGTTGGATCGCAAGTCCTTTTTGATAACAATTTGGCTCTCGACGATCCTATCTCAAGCAACGCCGCTTCTATCAGTCTGGCTCAGAAAGCCTTAAAAAGCTGCAAACAAAAGAAATTACTCCGTTCATATTCATTACAGTACGCGAAACTTGGTTTAGCGACGGACTATACCAAAAGACAGAATGTCCTTAGACTTCGTTTGGAGAACGAGCAATTTTTATTATGCTTTTCGTCTACTAAAGAATTAATCGAGTGGAACCTCGCCTTTAGTATAGGCAAAGATGTTTCATTAGACTTGACTGATCGAGAGACTCCCAAGTACAGGACTGTACCAAGAAGAAGGTCTTCAAACTATAACAGAAATACACCATTCTTCAATGACATAGTTTCAAGGCGTTCAAGGTCCCGATCCGATCCGATTCATGAGACCAGTAGTTCTAGCCTCAGGAACAAGTTTTCCAGATTGAAGACAAGAATTAACAATTCGAAAGCTACAAGCCATGAAATAAACAATTCGAGAATGCGTGGTACAGGCATAAATCTGCCTATTCCATTACCTCAAACAGCTGATCGCTCCCGCAACAGATCTATCAGCTTTAGTCTCGAATTTGATGACGAAGGCAGCGAAGATACTCCGCAAAATAATGGCGCTTCTCATCCATTCTCTTCTACTTCCTTTTGTGATAATCCGGAAGACAATTTAAACGATTTGAATCCATATTATGAGGAAGACGATGATTTTGAGACTGATCTTGACGAATTCGATGGACAAGACTTCTCAGGCCGATCCGAAGCAGAGAGATATTCCAAAGATGTCAAGTGGAGCCCCGTCGTGAGGAATGAAAGCCGCAGGCGCTACCTCAGGAATTGTGTCAAATGCATCCGACCACTTTGCTTCGACGATAATTGGATGAATAAGCCGATAGTGAAACCCACCACCATTACACCATTGACTACAATGTACGTTAGGAATAATTATCAACGCTCAGAATCCAGTTATTCTTCTTTGAGTGATTTCAACGATGAGTCAAATTCAACTAATCTAAAAAAGATGAGTTGGGTTTCTACAGGGAAGGATTATGTTTTCCAGCTTCCAGATACGTCTTTAGCAAGAATTCCGCACCATAATTTGAAAGAGTATAGTGTGGGGCCACACTCTCTTATCCCAAAACTTTTATAATTCATAAAATTATTTATTTTTTTTAATATTCTTCAAACGATATTTGTGTAGCCTATTCTATGTATTGATTCTATCCTTTAATTTGTCCCTAATTTTCAACTCAATAGCGCGATCTTCAAATGCTTTCATCATAATTTGGCTGACCTGATTATGAAATAAGGAAGACACTGTGTTGTAAAGTGGATTTTTGAATTTGTATTTGAGACTGAAATCCACGATTGTTGAGGGTTCAGACGTAAATCTACTCCTCACTTCCTTGAACTTCCATTCGTTGTGTAAGTACTCGAATAACAGTATTGTGACGGATTCTGCAACGAGCAGCTTGTTCTCGATACAACTCAATCTGCAAACAAACTCCTCATCATAATCGTTCCATCCTACCCTAAGGCCTGCTTCTGTAGGGAGACCCGACTTTTCAGAGTATTTATTGACAAAGGAACTGGTGACGAAAGGTATAAACTCCTCATACTTTTTCACGTCCGATACCACTTGATATAGTAGTTGGGGTGGCACTCCCACTTTCTTGGTTATTGAATAAACTTTCTCTCCTCCACTTGCCGTTCCAAGGCCCAAGAACGTTCTTTTCTGTGACACATTGGCACAATGTCTTACACGAAGCATTAGATAGCTCGGGATAGCTTTCGCAAGTTTTACCACTTATGAACATTACAATGCAGGCAAGGCTCTGTCATAATTTTACGATGGCGATTGGACAAATCGGTATACCCTAGCACTGTTACAATGTATGGCTTTAACTGATCGTTGATTGTAAAATGTACAGACTATACTAATTAAGCACGGATGTAGACGGCTTGCTTGGAGTGCTTAACGACTGGCTTGATAACACCTTCGCTCTCCAAGTGTCTCAAAGCAACTCTAGCCATGGAACCACCAATCTTCAATCTGTCGACCAAGACGGAAACGGAGACGTACTTGAAACCTGGAACTTCCTTCATGATTCTGTCGTACTTCTCTTGGTCCAAGATGACAACGTGTTGGGCCTTGTCCTTAACCTTACCCTTGTTCCACTTCTTCTTACCCTTCTTACCACCGGCTAAAGCGGCGGCGGCCTTAGCGGCCTTGGTTTGTTGAATCTTTGGAGCCATCTAACTTGTTAGTATAAAATTCTAAGCTTGTTGTAGCTCTCGAGCAAAATCTCAGCATCATCGCGGAATATGTCGTTTTTGTCTTCGAAAATAGTTATTCATTGCCTTTCTCAAAAGCATTTTTCATGATCCCATGTTGAATGTATCAATAATGACAGAGCTATATTATATTCGTCTGACTAGGTTACATACTTTGATTCAAAGTTTCGATAAATTAGAAAAAAAGTCCTAGCGGAATCCTTTCCTCTTTTTTTTTTCCCACGGTGCGGACGGTGCTCTCGCAGTCACGTGTCTAGTAGAGGAATATAATACTGCGTACATCTCAATAATAAGTTCCACGTGATTTTGGTTTCTAGGGCTGCAGCCCTGGTTCGCGGGCCTGAAGTTCCAGAGCTGGTCTTGACAACAATATCAGAAGCCAGAATGGCAAAGAGAGGTGCCGAAGAGCAAATCACCAAAGATGGAGGTTTCACCAAACCTTCTGAAAATGAATCAAACAATCCTACTTATGCATCTGCTGATGTCATGGCCCATAGAAAGATTTTGAAGCCCAGGGGGAAAACATTCAACCTTCCGACAAATACCTCATCATCAACCATTGGTGCTAAAGCTTCACCTGTATCCTCAAACGGAGTTCAGGAACGCCTTAAAGCTCTTGGTGTTTCATTTTCAAATTCGATTAAGAGAGTGAAGGTTGATGAGGGTGTCGCTGATTTCAGGCCGATCGTGCAGAAGTACTTAGAATACTACAAAAATATCGAAGACAATCTAGATTCGAAGCATGTCTCTGTGGAAGTCCCCGCCAATAAGGCATCAACTCCTGCAGCTGTGAATTTCAACTTCTCCACGACAAAGGCATCAAATCCCGTGGCAGCTGCCCCCGTCAGTAGTGAGAGTGAGAGTGAAACTGAAAAGAAGCAAGAAATCAAAATTCAGGGCCCTCAATTCAACATGACTTCCAAGCCTACAACCAAAAATTCGCCTTTTACCTTTGGATCCAAGCCAGCTAAGAAAGCTGATTCTGATTCCGATTCCGATTCTGAGATAGAGATAAAGGGACCAACCTTTACTTTTAACAAGACTATCCAAGATCCTGTTTTCAAATTAAGCCAAAAACAAAATGTCAAAGAGGACCAAACAAAGGGTAGCGAAGGTCTGAAAGCTGGTCTTTTTTCAAACAGTCCAAACACCGAAGTCAACAATAAAATCAAGGACGATGCAGGTAAGGAAGGTTCAGGCTTTTCTCTTTTCGGTGCAGCAAAAAATGACACACTGACACCTGCAACCTCGATATTTGGCCAAGGAACAACAAAGCCTTTGTTCGGAACTGATAACACTACGAAAATTCAACCATTTGGAAGTCAAACTTCTCAGCCTGCGTTTAATTTCGGAAGCAAGGAGAATGGTGGCTCTTCAGGAAACGAGAAGCCATTTTCTTTTGGTGCATCAAAACCAAGTTTGTTCAGCTCGAAGTCTAGTTCTGAGTCTCCTAGTTTGTTTAACGCTGGCTCTAATCAAAGTACCACCACAAAAATTGAGTCAGCGAAAGCGGACGATAGCGATGTGAACGAGGAGACAAATGTTAACTTCGACCCTGTTGCTTCTCTTGGAAGTAAAAAAGTGGATGCAACAACTGGTGAAGAGGCGGAGAAGGTTCTTTTCCAGCGGAAGTCCAAGTTGATGTTATTTAATGCAGATGACAAGGCTAATCCTTACAAGAACTTAGGTGTTGGTGAGCTTAAAGTTTTGGCAGCGGAAAGTGGCTCTTGCAGAGTCTTGGTGAGGGCTGAAGGGAGTTTGAGAGTTTTGTTGAATGTTTCTTTGGTGAAGGATTTGACTTACTCGACAATAGGTAATGGATCTCTTGTGAGAGTTCCTGCTGCAAATTCTGAGAAAAAGATAGAAACATATGTTCTCAAGGTCAAAACAGCCGAAGACGGAGAAGAACTCTGTCGGATCTTGAATGAAAATAAGTCTTAATGATTATGAGGGTCTAGTCGCCTAATTCTAATATGATTTCTGGTCATGCATCAACCACAACATAGAATCAACTTGTTACACCGGGTTTCATTTGTCACTTATCGCGTGATGATCTCCATTTTTTATTATGTAAGTGCATCTGGATAATTCCGTTCTTGATGCTAAAGAGCGTCTTGAGGGACTTTCTTATCAGGGTTCATATGAATTATTTTGACTTGCCGGCTTTAACTTTTTCCTCTAGCCTTCGAAACTATTCTATTCTCAGATGAAGAATTTTCGTGAGTGGGGTCTTTACTAAAGGCCAATTTAGAAAAAAGGACTAGGAAGGAAGATATAGAAATTTGTTGCCTTCATGATATATTGGCAATGTGGCAAATCTTGCATTCTGGAGATCGAAAATCGGAAGGCTCAAATGGACTCGTACGTGAAATCAGCTTTATTCAAGTGTATCACTTTGCTTACAATGAGCGACTTTATTTTCCCATAATCATAGCTCGAGATTAGATGCTACGGCTACAAGGAAATGACATTCATCCGTGACCGCAACTTGCAAATCCAATTGCTAAGTGTAAGGTGGGTGTTTTGGTAGCCATTTTAGTGCAACATTAAACCACTGGGCCAAGGTGAGTGACTTTACCATTATACTACTTGACTCTTACCGTCAATCAATCCAAGATTGCTCGCTCTGTACAAAAAGCAACTCGCAAGCAGATAACATTTTCGTCTCTCTAGTTATGTAAGTCCACAAAGTAGATAGCCTTAGAAGGCTGAATAGATGAAAAAAGTATAGATGCGAGACCATGGTATTTATGGTGTGCCGTATTGTCAGTGTAGTCGTGTGTACTGTTGATCACATCATGGATTTGTACTTTTAACGTCTTTATGGTCTCTACATCAATATCAGAAATTTGTCTCAGTTATGATAAATATTATGTACAAGTTGACTGATTCTGGACGTCTTATTTTTTTGGCTCATCTTTCAAATTGAAAAACTTACCAAGCATCTTCCCTATTCTTTGTAATTTAGAAGGATGCAAGTTACTTTCATCGTAAGATTCTGTATTTGCTGACATCTCTTCATCTGTGTCAATTTTCCAATCAGCATGGGTTCTCTTGGCATGCTTGTCATTGAACGCGTCTGCAAGTGCCTCAAGCAAAGCAGACTGGATCGGCGTTTCAGGAACTAGGGTTTTCACATTTAAAACCACTTGCATATCACCCCTGTTATTCATGTTGCGATTAATAGGAACACCCTTTTCTGGGATAGTAAGTGTCTTTCCGCTCTGAACACCTGGTCTCACCTTGAGTTTTATATTCAGTCCATCAATAGTAGGAACGATGATCTCACCACCCAATGCCGCTGAAGTCATCAAAATTTCATGGTTCAAGATTATATTATTCTTGGAGCGCTCGAAAACGTTGTCTTTTTGAACATGAACCCGCAAAATAAGATCACCATTTCTAGTCTTGTTGTAAGCATCTTTTGTAATGAAAGGTGCGTCTCCTCCGCCTGGAATTCTAAGCCTGGTTCCGTCGGCAATACCACACGGTAAATCAACAGAGGTCGATTTCGGAATTTCTTGGACACCAGCACCGTGACAAGTAGAGCACTCGTCGCTCTTTTTAATGATTACTCCCGAACCATGACAGGTATTACAAGTTGATGCCATTTGGAACCCTCCAATTATATGAGTACTTTGACCGGTTCCGTGGCAAGTGGAGCACGTAGTTTTTTTCTTTCCGGTCTGGAGTCCCGAACCGGCACAGGTCTGACAAGAATCAATAGCTTTATAGCTCACATTGACCTTTGTACCGAAGATTGCATCTTTAAAGGAAATGGATTTCAAGACCTCAACATTATCGCCAACATGCTCTGTGACAAATTGTCCTCTGCCGCCATTGGAACCTCTGCCGCCACCATTGAAAGCTTGCTTGAATAGATCTTCAAAGTCAAAGCCCATTCCGGAAAATGGGTTTCCCTGAGCACCACCGAATGGGTTTCCTGAATTTCCATAAGGGTTGCCACCAGCAAAAGGGTTTGAATTGCCGCTAGCATCGAAGGCTGCGCCTCCGAATTGATCGTATTGAGCTCTTTTATCTTTATTGCTGAGAAGTTCATAAGACTCCTGAATTTTGTGAAACTTTTGCTCAGCTCCTTTCTCCTTGTTGACATCTGGATGATGCTTTTTTACAAGCTGATAGTAAGCTTTCTTGATATCTGATGCACTCGCACCTTTATCGACACCTAAAACATTATACGGGTCGAAATCAATTAAGCTGATCCTTGAGGAGTGAAACTGCCTTTGGGGTGAAACCCTTGGGCGCAAATTGAATCTTTTAAATGGAACTCGTTTAGCTGTTGAGAATATCATTTAGATGTGAACATCAACAGAAATTATGAGGTCAGGAGAAGCTCTTATAATATTCGAGAAATTTTCTAGAATGTTTGCAGCACGTGATTGATTCGCATTGTATGATATTTTACATCAAAGTTTATTTAGTTTAAATTCCTACTTAACGCGCAGAGATCCTTCATTCTAAAACTTTTGATCCCAAGAGTCTAATTTCATGGTTCCGTTTTCTTGGAAATTAATGTGCATCTTGAGCGCATCCTTCAAGATGTGTGGCTCATGCAAAGAAGTGGACTTCTTGGCGTTGAAACAGGCTCTGTCGAAGTACTCTCTTAATTGATCCTTGTAATCAGGATGAGCACACTTATTGATGATTTCGACAGCCCTTTCTCTTGGAGCCAAGCCTCTTAAGTCAGCTAATCCTTGTTCGGTCACAATAACATCCAAGTCATGCTCGGTTTGATCGACGTGTGGAGCAAATGGAACAATACAAGAGAGACCAGTTGGATCAGTCTTAGAGGGTCTAGCAGAGGGAGTATGCATGATGGATAATTTGGCGTTTCTCAAAAAGTCACCTGATCCACCCAAACCGTTCAACATTCTGGAGCCCATAACATTTGTAGAGTTAGCATGGGCGTACATATCAACCTCAACTGGTGTATTCATGGCGATGACACCAAGTCTTCTAATAATCTCAGGAGAGTTTGACACCACTTGCGATCTCAAGCATAATTTTTTGGAAAACTCGTCCCAACTTTTGTCGAATCTGTCGAAACCGGCCTCTGTCAATCTGATAGAAGTGGCAGTAGCGAAGTCCAAAGACCCGGAGTCGAAGAAGTCAAGGAAAGAATCTTGCAAAACTTCTGTCCAGACGTTCAAGTTCTTAAATTTTGATTCGGCCAATCCTTCCACAACGGCGTTGGCAATATTTCCAATACCAGATTGAAGGGGCAACAAGTTGTCTGGTAGTCTACCCATTCTAACCTCGTGTTCAAAGAAGTCAACCAAGTTTGCACCAATTTGCTTCGAAGTTTCATCAGATGGGGTGTTTGGTGGAACCTTGTCTCTTGTAGTGGACTCGACAATAGCGATCACCTTAGATGGATCAACAGGAATCGATGTAACTCCAACTCTATAATCAGATGTGGTGTGTGGATATGGTTGTCTATGAGGTGGATTGACAGGCATATCAATATCGTGCATACCTTCGAATGATGGCGTTTTGGTATTCACCTCAATGATAATTTTGTCGGATACAGATATCATTTCTGGTGAAGCACCAACAGCAGGACCTGGGATGATTGACCCATCTTCGGCAATTGCTGTAGCTTCGATAATTGTGAAATCGAGTAAATCATTTTCCTTTTCCTTGGTGTAAAAGCCATAGGTCAAATCCTGTGGGAACATAGATAAATGTTTGTCGAAAAACATAGTTCTTCCATCATTGATTGCTTTAGCGATTGGCTTTCCGACCTGGTGAGGGGATCTACGCAAGATCATGGAATTCTCAGCCCATCTTGATTCTTCGGGGCCGGCAGATGCTCCAACGAATAGATTGAAGCCAAGCTTTCCTTGCAAGTTGTTCTTTTCAACGTGATCAGCAAGTGCTTTTGGAACCACTTTTGGCGCACCGACACCTGTGAATCCAGACCAACCAAGATACTGCCCGTGCTTGAACAATTCAACACATTCTTCTGGCTTTCTCAATTTGGATAAATAAGGAGCGTATCTGACTCTTTGTTTCAAAATAGCTGACATGACAAATTGGTAAGACTTTCAGTTTCTGATTGTAACTTCTATGCGCTAGAAGTACTTAACCTGGAGTGGGGTGATAAATATGCAGGCTTCCCAGAGAAAAAAAGTTGAATGAGCCCAAAAAGAGTTTGAATATCCAACAAAATAAATGTGAGGGTTTGCGCTATGACTCTACAAAAAGAAATAAGCACAATAATGTAGTAAGTGGTTGCGGATTCAAGGTGAAAACTAACAAGGTAATACTGTTGCAACTCGAGAAGCCGGGGAAATGTGTTGTCATTTATATAATCGAAAAATAGGACCACAAATGCATTCCGGTATAGGACTTGACACGAGCTCAACGTCAGTGGGGATCACATGAACTATAGGATGTCTAATCAGAACACTTGATCAATCCCGGTTGGACTCAAAAATTGATTGAGACAAGTCAAATGCTTTAAAAAATTTTTTCCTATGTTCATAATCTTAAAAAATTTTTTGTGAGTTCCTATCCGATAAGTTTCCCTCACTCCGTGTAGCATTTTCTTTAACCGGGTTCGGGCTTAGCGCTGCAAATTCGTACTCCGAGGATCCGCGTCAACCATGTACGCTATTCATGATTGGCAGCTTCCATAGCACCTAACGCCGAATTAATGTAATTGGATAACGCTTTTTTTCGAGTGCACTGCTATGACTTTTTAACCCCAGAAGATATATATTGAGTATTTAGCTTGGCAGAGAAACTTCGTTCATTAAGGGTGCATTAATGAACGAAGACGCTTTTTTCGGTCAGCAATCATCTCACCATTAGATTTATAATACTTTCCTGGCCCTATTCACTGAACGAGAGAAAACTCGGTTGCAATTTGTTTGATCATTGTGCCGTGGTCGAAATTTTATTCATGTATACATATATGTTTGTAAACTAATTCCCAAACTCATGTTATTATAATCCTAGCTTTTGGAGCAGTTCAATTCTCTCTAGAGAGCATAAAACGACTCGGTCCAGACGACTTCCCATCGAGGTCCTCAGAATCGAATCTTGAATAAATTTTCTGCTTCAAACGGTAATAATTATTTTCGACCTCACGCTGATGGATTTCATCCTCCACCGGATCATTCTCCTCTTCATTTTCGAGGAATACGACCTCATTCTCAACGATATCGTTCATGACAAGATCATCGTCACTATCATAGGGCGTTTCGTTCAACTCTGGGTCGAACTCATCCTCATCTTTTGTCTTAGATTTTGAGATCTGATTCGGTGAACTTTTTTCTGTCTTTGATTCCATGGACAGAACCATCTTATTTAATGTCTCGAAATCTTTTAGTTGGTTTACGACTGGTCCATCGATTTCGATGTCGTCATCCATAGTACCCATATTGTAAGCTTGGACCAAAGTCTCGAGATCATCTTGTAATTGAATAGTATCTGCATTGACTTGTTTAACAATGACATTCGAAATTTCTGAAGTTCGCATCTCGTTTTTGAATTGACCTCCATCCAGTGGAAATTTAACACTAGTTGGATGATCTGTATTAAACTTCCCATTGAAACGTGGTTTATGGGCAGGGTTCTGGGCGATCATCTTCTTAAATCTCGAAGTTGCCTTCTTCTCTTTGCTTTTCGCAATATCTGCCTCTAATTTTTCGAACTCTCTATCCTCACTCAGTAAGTCTTCGTCTCCTGCTGCTGAAGTTTGATGACTTTTGGTAGAAGTCTGTTCCAAACTATGAGGATAATATTCAATGTTTTCGACGACATCGGACGTGATTGCCTCTTCCAAACTCGGAGCACCAGTCATTGTCTTCTCGACAATATCACTCAGAACCGCTTCGTCTAGTTCCTTGGTATTAGTCAAGGCACCATTTTGCTCAGTGTGATTCTCTGCTGATTTTTCAATCACATCTTGCAAGGGCATATTATCCAGAACTTCACTCACTGCTTTAATTGGCGAGACCTGTTTAGATCGACCTGTCATGATTAACTTCTCTCTAAAACGCAGCACAGATTGTTTCTCGTGTTGAACATTCCTTAACGCATCACCCACATTCTCTATTTGCTTTATCTCTAGACTTTCTTTAAACCTCACCTTCTTTTTTGATGCTTCTGGGTATACATCTTTTGTTCTGTTTCTATGTGCTTGAATTTCTTGCCATAACCGGTCTTGATATTTTGAATTATTCGGTAGAAGTGACGCGAATTTATCGACAGCTTCTTCATCTTCTTCTTCTTCTTCATCTTCATCTTCATCTTCATCTTCATCTTCATCTTCATCCTCGGAATCTTGAAAATCATAATCAAATTCATCATCCTGTTCATAAATATCATCCCCGATATCGTCGTCATCTTCAAATTCGTTTGCTATCAACTCGAGCTCCAATATGTCCTGAGGATTCATGTCTAACTTAGAGCTTGACTCCGTGCTTGAAGAATTATTGTAATCTTGACTTTTTTTGAAAGCTTCCAAAGTTTTCGCTTTCGTGGTATTTTGTTCATGTACTGAAGGTCTTTCACATAATTCCATATCTTCTAAAAGCTCTTTCATTTGGTCTAATTCACTGGAGTCATAATTCAGTTCTGGGCTGTCTTTTTCTTCAGATCTTTTCTTCCCGGCTTCGGATTTGCCTTTCTCGGTTAGCTCAATGGATTTATTATTAAGCTTGACATCAATAACATTTCCCTCCTCGTCTAGGTTTTCCACGATATCAACTAGTTGCATATCCCCCACTTGTTCTTCAATTTCTTCAGAGAACGAGAATGAAGACTTGTTATCAAGCATGTGACTTATCACATTTCCATTATCATCTAGGTTTTCAATGATATCGACAACTGGCAATCCACCGTTTTTCATATCAACATCTGTATTTGTAGTCTTAGTGAGGATTTCAAGATTTCTTAGGTCGGCTAAGGTTTTTTCGGCTTGGGGCATCTTCTCCTTCAAAATGCTCAAATCAGATTCTAGTCTGTGAGATTTTCTCTTGAAGAAATCGACAGCTTCACCACTTACTTTATGAACCCAATAGCCACCGCCAATATTGACGATCGTACCTTCTCTCTCTATCTTTTCATTATTTAATACGAGATCAAGTTCTTTCACTGCATCAGAATATTGAGATTCAAGGACACTTATATTCGCTCTCAAACTATCGATCGAGGATTTTACAATTCCAATCACTTCCTCAAAAGAATCGTTCATCATTGATAAGTATTTCTCAAAAACCGATGAGTTCGTTATTCGCGAGTCTACGGAAAAATACAAATCGAGCCTGGATAATCAGACATGAACAATCAACAATCAACACCAACTTCTCGGGTTGAAGAAAAAAAGAGGGTATTTGGCCCTAAAGATAAATCATGATAAACTCTAAAAAATAATAATTGTTAGGTGGGCTTTTGTATCAAAAACGTTTTTCTTTTTTTTTTTTATTGTACTGGATCCTTGACAAATATGCAAGAGTTTTGTTTATCTGAACCAAAGCCATAAACTAATTCAACCTGGAAAATTTTAAAGAACGAGTTTTTAAGGAGTTTTCTCTTATAGGAGCAGGCGGTCGATCTTACATTCTAGAGACAACACAAAGAAAACTGAAATAGATATTTCTTACATGCTACCATAGGTCTCGTGACCAAAACACAACCATTGTAAAACTCTCGCGTAAAGCCTGTGTAGATTTTGTATCGAATACTCGTTCTTTTGACACCATGGCACCTACGCAATTAGAGATCAAGACCAAAGCTCTTCAAAGACTTAATAAAGAGAGAGATTTGTACTCTAGAGAAGTAGCTGAACAAGAAGAGTTACTTCAGAGTATGAAGTCTGCAAACTCGGACGAATATGAAATCAAAAAGCAGATTGAAATGGTCGCGGAAGCACAGAGGATGATCCCTGAGTTGGAGAACAAAATTATCAAACACAAGAAATTGCTTTCTGACTTTATATCCAATTACAATGGCGAGGAGGATTTAGCTGCTGCCAAAGAATTACTTAATTAAGTCCTATATATCGAATTTCCAACAGTCTTGAAATCTCACCCCGATCATTCAGCCGGCGTGTCAATACCTTTCATCTCCTCTTCTCTTTCAGCCTGATCATAAAATTCTTTCTTATCGATCCATCTCTCATGAACATCCACTTCGAAATCAGCATTGCTGGTGTTTCGAATTGCTTGGCTCCAAACCAGATCACCTCCGATTTCTGTGCTTCCAAATGTATATCCAATTGCTTTATCAATACACTGAAGCAAATTTATCATAGTTTTCTTATTTTCTATCGCAAGTACCTCGAATGAAACCAAATTGAAATCTTCAACTATCTCGGCAATCATTTCTGTGAGACGAACGAAATTCTGGCCTAAAACCAGAGGCGACTCTTCTCGAAGGTATGTACCAAGATATCTTAAATCTTGCACTTCTGTGTAGTAATCGAGCTTCATAGCCAACTCGCCGTAGGTCAGGAGCTTATCAATCTTTGAAATGACATTGATATGCGGGAGATCTAATTGAAGCATAGACCGCAAACTAAGTAACAAGACCGATATATACAGCGAGGGGCTCGTTAAGTAAATGGAGTCGACCAACAGGACAACGCAAAGTCTGGCATCCGCAATCTTGCTGAGCCGATGAAATATTCTTGAAAATGTATTGTGATGAGTGAAGAGTTCAACTTGGCCTGGGCAATCGAACAATAAGTAGCTATCTTTTCCAAGTTCTTGCCATAATTTCAAGAATGAATCTATTGCGTTTCCATCCAAACTCTCAAGTGCATACATTAAGCCTCCGTTAGGGCCTAGGTTTTGCCCTTCCATAACCTCCTCCAAGGTTACATAGTCTCTAATGTCAAATACACATGCGGGATATTGAAGATTGTCATTTGCCGGATCAAGGTTGATAATGGAGCATTTCCGGCCAATTGTAGATAGAAACTGGTACATTCCATGACAGTAAGTAGATTTGCCCGACCCCGGTGGGCCAATTACGACCTGTCCAAACATGCCTAATAACTTGCACAGGATGGGACACTGATTTAGAATCCAGTGGTTCGCGCACTATATCCGGGAGGCGAAACGCACGAGTTGAGACCATTAGTATTAACGACCCAACATAATGACCAACCCAATTGAAGACAATACATTCTTGCAAAAATCTGTGACAGTATCACCACTTGTCCTATTGTCAGTGGCTGATCACTATGACAGAGTTGCAAGAGATTCAAAGAAAAGAGTGGTTGGTGTACTCTTGGGAGACAAGTCGTCAGAGGTGATAAGAGTTACAAACTCCTTTGCTATTCCTTTTGAAGAAGACGAAAAGAACTCTTCAGTATGGTTCTTAGATCACAACTATATTGAGTCCATGTGTGAAATGTTCAAAAAAATAAACGCAAAGGAGAAGTTGATTGGCTGGTACCACTCAGGCCCAAAACTCAAGGCGTCAGATTTGAAAATCAATGATGTATTCAAAATGTACACAAGCAATCCTTTACTAGTCATTGTTGATGTCCAACCAAGATCAGTTGGAATCCCTACAGATGCCTACTTTGCTGTTGATGATATCAAACATGATGGATCCAAGGCAGAAAGAACATTTGTTCATGTTCCTTCTTTGATTGAAGCGGAGGAAGCAGAAGAAATTGGCGTTGAACATTTGTTGCGCGATATTAGGGATCAGGCCGCTGGAAATTTGTCTTTGAAAGTGACTAATAGCTACCAATCATTGTTAGGATTACATCAAAAATTGAGAGAAATTGCTAGCTACCTCGAGAAAGTCAATCAAAAGAAGCTCCCAATGAACCATTCGATTTTGGGAAAATTACAAAATGTGTTCAATTTATTGCCAAATCTAGCTTATGGATCTGGCGAGATTGAAAAGCTTTATGATCTGTCGGCCTCAGATATTATTGACGACTCATCTAACCCACTTGCGACAGCTTTCACTGTTAAGACGAATGACGAGCTAATGATGGTTTATATAAGCACATTGGTGAGATCGATTATTGCTTTCCATGACTTAATCGAGAACAAATTAGAAAACAAGAAATCCAATGAGGCCAAGGCGAGTTCTGCAGGTGCATGAGTCGAAGTTTTCGAGTCGCGATAGATCGCATACATAGTCGTGTATTTTTGTCATTTATAAAACTGAGATACTTTGAAAATCATTGCGTTCAACTAAGGCGGAATGTCTCATAGGTTGGCGTATATCCCGAGACTTAACAATGTCGCTAACTTTAATTTCTTCTTCCCGAATGCCAAAAAGGGGCTCAGGCTAGAGCCGAACTTCTTGTCAAATTCCATGTTATTGCGAAAGATAAACCAAGGAGCTGTCTCGAAGAGGTTTTCTGAACACGACACCCATGAAGTCCACAGCATGAGCAAGATGGGTCAGAATAAAATAGAAAAAATAACCGGCCAGATTCTAAATTGCCAAGACCCCGAAGCCCGACACTGCACAAAGTCACACAAGGATACGTTGAGTAACTCCAAATCTTTTCCATTTGAAATTACACCTAAAGAAAAACAGATCTTGAATGAAACTGCATTAAGTCCGAAGAAATTGATCGGCCAATACCTAAAGCTTACAAAGCCTAATCTTACAATTCTTGTGACTCTCAGTTCAATTTGTTCCTATGCCATATCTCCGAATTCGTTGTCTGTGGCTGAATTAGCATTTTTAACCATCGGAACCGCCATGTGCTCAGGATCTGCTAATGCAATAAACATGGGCAGAGAGCCAGAATTCGACAAAAGAATGAGCAGAACTTCCCTCAGGCCCGTGGTAACAGGAAAAATATCATCGAGGCAGGCATTCCAATTTGCAACGATCGTTGGAGTCATGGGTACTTCAATTTTATACTTTGGGGTAAATCCAACAGTATCATTGCTTGGATTGGTAAACATTGGTTTATACGGCTGGATCTATACTTCATTAAAGCGCCGTTCCATTATAAATACCTGGGTAGGTGCTATAGTTGGTGCTATACCTCCACTTATGGGCTGGGCAGCTTCTACATCATTAGCCCATCCAGGGGGATGGTGCCTTGCCGCCTTGCTTTACGCGTGGCAATTTCCTCACTTTAACGCATTATCTCATAACATAGCCAGCCAGTATAAAAACGCCGGCTATGTCATGACGGCTGCAGAGAACCCTAAGCTCAATGCTAGGGTTGCGTTAAGATATTCCTTACTCATGTTTCCTATATGTTTCAGCATGAGTTACTTTGGTGTGACTGACTGGGTGTTCCCTATTGATTCCAGCTTGGCAAATTTCTGGCTTACACTACTTGCCTTCCGATTTTGGAAACAACAGCGTATAAATCACAGAGAGCCTTACGCTCCCACAGCGGAGGGGATAGCAGCAGCTGGGTTTCACGCAAAAAAGCTCTTCTGGTGTTCCGTTTGGCAACTTCCCGTTGTTTTAGTTCTAGCTATGTTGCACAAAAAAGGGCAATGGGATCGTTTGTGGGCTTATATCGGATGGGATTCAAGAAAGCAAGAAACTAGATCTGCGACCAATTAATCTGTACAT
Source organism: Metschnikowia hawaiiana (assembly GCA_002893645.1). Taxonomy (NCBI): domain Eukaryota; kingdom Fungi; phylum Ascomycota; class Pichiomycetes; order Serinales; family Metschnikowiaceae; genus Metschnikowia; species Metschnikowia hawaiiana. Next base: position 69,995 of record NXGY01000004.1, read on the forward strand.
AGTCAATCACTATTGAATAGTTTCCAAATTGTAACAAAGATCGAGAACGAATATAGATATGAATAAGGCAGAAAAAATTGAAAATCAGAACAAGCGGCGTACGTAATGTGTATTAAAAATGATATTCAGTAATTTTTAATAAAAATCAGAACACTCGGCGTACGCCATATATATTAAAAATGGTATTCGGTAATTTTTAATAAAGATGAAGTAAAATCACGATAAACGACCATTTGAAATACTCACTTTGATAATAATTCAACGCCTAATTAATAGATAATCAGAGCTTGTAGGAAAGTTGTATCTAGAGGAGCCCCAAGACAATCAAAGTCAGGTAACGAGACTAGCGATCCATTTCTAACTTTAATAATTTGGAACAAGCGCCTACATCGTTTAATTAACTATTCATTCAGAAGAAGCAGGTTCAAAAATCTCTCGAATGTAATTTGACACCCATAATAAATAAACAATAAGTTTCTTTACAAAATATTGGATGGTTCAGTCAATTTAATTTGCAAACTTTAAGGCAGTTAACATTCTGCTCGATTGAATATTTCGACGAAAACAATAGGAAGTTTAAGGAATAATTGAACCCAAAAAAAACTGCTCACACAGGTCAAGTAATTATTTAATGGAGTTCAAAGCAAATTGCAGGAATATAGAATCACAACATGCTTCATATGAATTTGAAACTCTGAGAACTTGATACCAGAAGCTAAATTTTATTAATTTATAGTACTGGTATTCCAAGTCATTCAATGATAATTTCCTTCGTGATAACGAAAATTTAACTGTCTAAATATATGAGAATCAATTTTTGAATTCGAATTATATTTTGCCTTGGTTCGATGCTTCCCGTTCGAAATGTAGAAAAAATTATTGAATTAAAATGTGCATCACTTCCTACACAGCACGGAATAATTGGGAAGCCAAAGAATCAATATAATTAATGAATTAAAAGACTCGCTGGTTTAGAATCATGCTAACCAGTAGTAGCTATGTGTGCATTCAAAAATTTTAGAAGTGTCAAATTATTAATTGACGCTCTATAAATTAGTTATAATCATCAAAATGCTTTGGGGAATATCATTTTAATTCTAGTTTATTCTTTATCATATTCAAAACGATGCTACCTTGGTATGCAACTTTACACGATACTTTATTGTAAGTATAGGCAATGATTGAGACAATCTTAACTTAGTGATCGTATTTATTTTAAAAGTTACTTTTCTTGAAACATGGTGGTTAACATGGGAATATAAATGCCAATTCTCAGAATTTATTAATTGTTTTTCTCTCTTTTTATATCGTTGATCCTCTACTTCTGTCTTCTAACAAATATAAAAAGGTAACTTAAAACGTGGATTGTCAAAATTTTATTTTCTGCACTTGTATCGAAAATGAACCAGTAAATCTATTTGCGTTAAATCTGTACTTGCCTTCTCCAGACTGATAAGGTTGTAATATCATCATACCTTAGCTTTAGCTTGACTTTTTAAAAGCACCGCTGGAATATATAATTTTTTGTTTAGAATATGGGACCAGAAGCATAACAATTTATTTATTTTGATGAAATCTCTACAGCCATTTTTTATTAGAATAAACTTTGGTGGCAAGACAAGCTTTCTCGATTAAAGCAACCAGTAGGGAATTATTGTCTGCAATTTTTTGTGTCTGTTGCCTGGTAGGTTTAAGAACGGTAAAAAAAAAAAAAAGAAATTGATATTCTTTTAGAGTTTTGAATATGTTTTGATAAGGTATATTATTGCGTGTTACTTTTTCGGATAATTTCTTCATTCAAGATTGTGTCAAAGATATCAACCATACATGTATCTGAAATGTTGCATGAATTCCAAGTATTACACGTTAAAGAGCATTATTAAAAAATAAAGTGAAGAAATTTAAGGCTTCGATTTTATGACGCTGCTCTGAACGCCAATGGGGCTGGTGTTATAGACTAGTCGACGGCCGTGGATGATTTTTTATCTTAGTTATTCTGTTACGTGTGGCACAATCAAAATTACTAGCGAAAGTACAATATAGATTCTCTGATTTGTGGAACAATGTTCTCCTATTTCGCCCCGATTTAAAATTTAAAACGATTTGATTTTGACTATGGTGTTATTACATGTTTTGTGTTTGGTGCCATATCTCTTCGCGATTGAAGGGTGTACGGGAATCCTTTGATATCTCGTATGTACTGTATATAGTGTCCATTCCCATCTAGGAAGGCAGCCACGTCTCACTTTAGATTGATAACAACAGAAACACTGGAACCGTGTAACCATCCCTTTAGTCCTATGCCCATTAAATCACTTGAATCCCTCTTGTTTGAGAGTAAGCTCGTCAATACGAGTTCAATTGGTATACTTCAGAATGCCACCATAGGAATTGATGTGGAACACTACCTAAGCCGTATCTATACCTATAAAAAAGAACAATTCTTATTTGGCATAGGGGGTGTCCCATCATCTTTGAGCAAGTATATTCAATCAGATCTCAATGTTTTTAAAGAATTCAATATAAGGCCTATTTTTGTGTTACCTGGGCTCTCAATTCATACGAGTCAAACACTTTCCGGAAATGAATTATCCCCTCAAGAACAACATATAGAAGCCACGTGGTCCCGCTTGAATTCAAAGCACTCCATAATCAGCGGTAGTACTTTTGGTTATTTGGGCGAATCTTTTAGGCTTAATCTCGATCCTTTGCCGATTCGCCCCATGATAAATGATATAGTTTTGCTTCTCATCGAAAATGATATTGACTACATCATAAGTCCATATGACGCCAGTTTCCAATTGTCTTATATGTATGAAAACAAAATCATTGATTCCATTTATGGTTCAACTGACATACTCCTCACCAACGTCAACCGATTCATTCTAGGGATGGAGTTCCAATCCAAGGATTTCAGATTCGTTGAGAAACAAAAAGTGTTGACTGAGCTTAATTTAAGCGAGAGACAATTTCTTGATTTGAGCATTATGGTTGGTTGTTCTGCGCAACCAGAAACATTCTCTAATCTACCAAATTTGCCAAAGCCAAATCACATCACTCCATTTCAACATTTGAATCATTTCCGCATAGCTTTGGATATATTCTTCCAGTATAATGCATTTAGAGGGCAGGCCTCACCCGATATTCTTGGATACTTACTCTCACTCAATGATCCCGAATTACTTAATTTGTATTACAAAGGTCATGCTGCAATTAAGTACATGCCCATTATTAATTTGGATGGACGTGTTGAACTCTATGTTAACGAAATGGCTAAGATTGGAATGGCTGAACCATTAGATTTAAAGTCTGATGAAAATGAACCAAAAACGCGGATACCAACAGGTCTTCATACAGTGATCTCCCAACGACTTCCCTCAGAGATGTATTTCTATCAGTCGATTGGTATGATCCCATTGAAAATTCTCGAGGCGATAACTCAGGGTATATACCCCGTGAGGCCACCTCTTGATGTTACTGTTAGTCAAAACTACAAGAAAATGGTAAGTTCTAAAAAATCACAAGATATTTTGAGTTCTCAATTCAATTTAATCACTCTGTTGCTTGCTAGATATTACCAGGTTAAAGGGATCAAGGCCCAATTCTGGTTTGAAGAAAGCGTTACTGATCTCAACAAAAGACAAGCAACTCCCGTCTTTCAAAAGCTTTCATCTTTGAATTTCTTGATGAATAATTCTGAAAAGCTAGCAACGGCTGATTTTTGGAAGCAGATTCCTCTTCATACTTCGAATCCAGCAAAAGACCAAGGTTGGAGTAATCAGCGGATTATTGGAACCTGTTTGTTGAGAGCTTTACATCTAATGGAAATTGTTAACGAGGAAGGGCAATTATCAAAAAGCGGACTCACCTTTCAGAAATTTGTCTCGGAATGTGCACACATTACGGATGATTCGGTCGAACAATTATTCTTACTTCAGAATTTGATCTTACAAATGGGCATGAAACTGATTGTTGGTGACTTTTCGATTTCTAGCGTCCCGCGGAGCTTCAAAGAAACTTCTCCCAAACAAGAGCTTTCCGCTGACGAAATGAAAGCAATCATGTTACTTTCAAGAGTGTTTATGCTTCAGAAATTCGATATTCACCCAATCAATTATCAAGGTCCGATATCAAAGAGTTTGCTCAGCTTTAGGAGCCAAGTAAAATTCATCCAAGAAACGATCCAAAATTCTTTGCAAACCTGTTTAGTGGATTTGATCGTTCGCCAAGAGTCTCTTAAGCTCAAATTCGAGACAAAAGGTGATTGGTATGGACTTATCAAGCAAGTTCCATTTTTCAAGGATTTGAACAACACTCTTCTAGGTGTTGTCAGTGAGATTTATTTTGAGTTCTGTCTCAAAATGAAATCTTCCGGCAAGCCAACTGCAGAGTGTGTTGCAAGCGGGAAAGCACATCTTTTGGATACCATATTGCAGGTCGAGAAACCGTCTTACAATATCAATTTGAACAGCGTTAACAGTGTAACACCCGCGCAATTCATCGCAGATTTTAAAAATGGAGTTAGTTTTTGGGGTCATTTCAAAAAATTTAGTGACATGGCTCACCGCCAGGATGATGGAACCTTCTCTGACGAAGACATGATGCTTATCAACAAAGCGGACGAGATCGTCCAAATGTTCTCTATTTAAGTCTCCTTAGGTAAATAAACACATGATCACTTGTCATCCCAGACCAGGGCTGGCGCGAACTCTAGGTCGCGTTCGAAAAATCGCATTCTATTCTTCCCTCAACAATCAGTCTGAATAATGTTTCGCCTCCATTTTCCAAGGCATATATCACCTAGGGTCATTAAACGGGCCTCTCATGTATCGAGTAAAGAGCTCTTGACCGATTCTGGATCTCTTGTCACAGGAAGCGGGCCTTTTATACTGTTACCAACTATTAACATTTTTGGAAATCCTGGAGGTTTTGCTGAAGTTCATTTGCCTCAGGGAGCCAAATTAAATGTGAAACTGTGTTCTTTGTCTGTAATTAAAGGCAATGCTGAAGATATCACCAATAGAATATCTGTATTAGGCAATAACATATGGTACCAGGAAACTCAACTGAACACTCCATGCACGCTTTTACTTTCTAACAATGATCATTCTGTATCAAATCAAGCATTAGTGTCAGTGACAAAACAGGAAAATTGGACGATTTTAAATCCAAATTATCTCTCTGCATGGACTGGCTTCGACCTTTCGTTCGAAAAAAAGGGTACTCGTTTACACACACATGGAAATGGTTTTTTTGTTGCCGGGGGATATGGAGAGATCAGAATCATGGATTTAGAAGAAAATGATTCTCTACATATTCTGCCTGATTCTCTCGTAGCTACAAACGCCTCAATGAAAGGCTTGAGTCCTTTTTCATCAAATAGTCCGGCAATTCCTCTTGGGAGGGAGATGATGTTCTTAGCAAAACAATTATCTCGGATCAGTGCGTATTTCGCACGAGTGATACCCAGAAGTTTTAAGCTCACAGTTTTGATGAAATACAATGACATGTCCGACAAGTTTCGAGCCATCATTCCAAAAAGAATCCCGAACTTGCCTTCGTCTTCTCAAGGTTTGTTGAGAGTGCAGGGACCTGGTCGGGTATTGGTGCAGACGATATGTTAGTCCTGGATATAGACATTAGTATGTTGTCAGAGATACATTAATCGCACCGAACTTAACTGTCATGATACAGATTGAGGAGTTATCCCTACCCAGTGAATGGGCTTTTTACGCAAATGGAAATGCAAATTGCCTTTTCAAATATGTAGGCGACGAAATGATCTTAAGAGGAAAGCTATTGCGTTTGAGATTAGATAAAGCCGAATCGGACTATGTACCAACTAAAGAACTTCAGACTTACATGGAGTCAGAATTCAGAACTTCATTTCCGGATGAGATGCTTAAAGCCGAACTTGCATACGTATCTCCACAATTCCAGGAACAATTAGAAAAACATGGGCTTATGTTGAAAAAGCGAGAAGATTATGGTTTGGTGCTCCCTAATATATTGGACGGTGAATACAAGACGTACAATTTATCAAAACATTGTCATGTACACGTTGAATCTAAAGGTGAAAATGGTGAGATTACTAATGTCATTCTCGAAATGAAGCCGAAGTGGCTCTATGATGTCCAAACTAATTATTGCAGGAATTGTCTGTTGCAGCAACTAAGGGGTGAGAAAAGGCACTTCTGTGTCCTAGATTTTCTTCATGTGAAGACTGCTCATGAGGGCATAGTTGATCTCTTCCTGAGATTTCCCCCTGATTTGAAAGAACAGCTACATCAAAACCACTTTCATCTCCAAGAATCTTTGTGCCATATCATTGAGCAACCCAACTCGATTTTCCAAAGACTCAAAACATTGCAAAGTATCACGAACGAGCACGACAAGGTAGAAAATTTGAATAGCGCAAAGGATGTTACGAGCAAACTCTCCAAAGTCATGTCTTTGCGAGATATTGGTCTTTTCATTGTATTCTTTCCAAAAGAGTTGAGTTTTGAGCAGCTTGGTCATCCAAGCCATCTTGAGCCATCATCCAAATCTTTTATCTTCGATCTAGATCTCAAATCTCCCACTAAATATTTGCACTGGAAGAATACAGAAAGACTGTTAGAGAGATTTTACAATTCATACAATCCTGAGTGGAAATTTTGCCTGAGAGAATAATACACAAACGTACAAATGGATACATAAATTTACATGTACACCGACAGCCATTGTCTTTACCAGACATCTTCTTGATATCTGTTTTGCACTTTGAGTGACCGTACTAAATCAACTGCCTTCTCAAGAGGTAATGATCTCTCCTCAGAGATGATTTGAGCAAAACATGTTTGCACATCTCTTGCCATCTTTGATGCATCGCCGCACACGTAGATGAATGCACCCTTTTCTAAAAGCTCATTAATTTCCTTAGACCTGGCTTTGATTTTATCCTGGACATAAACCTTTTTAATCGGATTTTCTCTGGAAAATGCTGTATCCATCTCAAAAGCATCACCAAGTTTCTGGGCATACAAAGGCCATTCATTCTTATAAAGGAAGTCCTCCTCCCTATTTCTGCAGCCATGAAACAACAAGATCTTGCCAAGTTTCACATTATCCCCCCTCTCTAGGAGTGCAACCTTGTCTCTAATGAAGCCCCTCATGGGAGCCACTCCAGTGCCAGGTCCTACCAAAATAACGGGTGTTGATGGACTTGATGGCAATCTAAAAGTTGATCTTCTCACATGCACTGGCAATCTAAAGTTTGAGTATTTGCCTTTTGGTCCCTGCAAATCGTACGTGGCATATCTTTTTCCAGAGCTTCCATTTTGAGTATACTCGATGTCCTTCAACAAATTAGTTGCAACACCCGTGACAACTCTACCATCGCGTTGCTCGGCTTCCACTACTGCTGTCACATGTACAGTAGATTTTTCGGTCAACGAAGAAGAGGAGATTGAGTAGTAGCGTGGCTGCAAGTGGGCAATGAGCTCGATTAAGAACACAAAAGGTACTGTATCCCAGGGAATTCCTTTAGAGATAAGGAGTAAAGCATCAGCTAAATTCAAGTATTTGCTGTGTATTTTTTCAGCAAAGTTGGCTTTGTCAGAGCCTAATCTCAAACTTTCTTCTTTAGCATCAGCAGACGGAGCAAAAGGAGCTATAGAATTCAAAGCTTGACGGGAGATGGGGCCAGAAATTTCGAGGTGATGTCTGATCACAGCACCATAAGTGATCGGGGTGTAGAATGGGAGTTGCGAAGTGGAATCAAAAGATTTTAAAGAGAAAACGGTCTCTAATTTTTCCTCCAATGCAAAACACTTCACAAATTGGTCAAAATTCTCGTTGGAATTGGATGGCCAAATGGCTAAATGATCACCAGTAGAATATTTCAAATTAGAAGCAGATAAATCGAATTCAGCGTGAACACATGATCTTTCTTCTGAATTAAAAAGTTCTCTCGTTGCAGAAATTGGAGCCACATATGGGTGTAAATGATCAAATGGACCTTTCGTGAGGTCCCTCTCATTTAATACATGAGCTTCATTTGGTTCTCCGTTAGAAACATTGTTGTCGCTAGCAGCGAGATCGTCCCTCTCGATCAATTCGAATGATGGTTCATACACCAGTTCGTGCTCTTCAAAATCTAACAATTTCAAGGCGTCAAAACATTCTTCTTTCCATGATAAGAAATCCTCATCCATAGTTCCCACTCCGTCATCTCCTTGTCCATAGGGCGCAAACCTTTCGGCACCAAGTAACTCAAGTTTGTCATTCAACTTTTTTCCCATTGCATTATAAAATTCATATGTGGAGTTTCCCAACGCAAATACCGTGTATTTCAAGGTAGCTAATTGGTCTGCGTCATTGTCAAGCCAATTAAAGAACTCCACTGCGTTATCAGTGGGCTCACCTTCTCCGTAAGTTGCAATAACGAAGAACGCTAACCAATCCGGGTTCAAATCTTGGAAATTCTCGTAGTCGTAATCGGCTAAATCAGCACAAAGAACTTTGAGACCAAACTTAGAATTCAATTCTTTGGACAACTTATGGGCGTAGTCCTCTGCCGTTCCTGTTTGTGATCCATAAAAGACGACGGCGTTTTTTCCATTTTGCTTCATTTTTGCTAAAATGTCACGAGTATCATCACCGCCACCAGCAACAAACCCGGCGGAATTTCCGCCACCCGGGCTTGAGATATAATCTTTACCGAAGTAAAAGATTACTGCTATAGCGAGAGCAGTTATAACAGTGATATCCAAAGTGTCCAACATCTATGGTGTTATTAACTTAAGTCGTTTTTAGGAGGATATATCAGTCGATTTATCTGCAAAGCCGACGCGGAATTTGTATCACTGTATAGCGCAAATCAGAGGCAATTGCTGTATATTTGATTCCTAGTCCGTTGCAACTTCAGGGACTTTATATATATATATGTGTGTGTACGTTTATATATATAAATCGATAATGTGATTTTTGTGGGAAGTTTTTATTTTCCCCTCTGACTTTTATATCATATGATCTATTCTTGCATTTGTAACGAATTTCCTGCCCATAAGAAACGTACGGACCATTTGGCATATGACTTGTAAACGCATGTGTAAATACACGCGGAATTGCCTCGTCCTCAATCACCGACCTACCAATTTTAACCAAACGACAAGTTTCACGCTTCTTGTGAGCCATTCATCGCAACTATATACAGACTGTCTTTCGATTAAACCTTATTGTCATTGAAAGCCTGGTCGAATCGTATCATTTTAGGAACGGATTTTCTTCTTCAGGAAATTTTATGCGTCATCTGAATCAATCAGAGCCCCGCTTTCCTCTATCAAAGTGCGAGAATCCGGGAAACAGCGCACTATCGCATTCTTTATTTTTGGTACACTTGCCTCCAGATTTATGATTTCCATCATGAAGCTCAAGATGTCTTGAGGCTCGAATTCGCGGAGGGTTCGCTTGCCTAATGAAAACTCAGCTAAACCATGATCAGACCCCTGAGGGGCCAGCTTTGAAATATAATCCCGTCTTGTTATATCCGCCAAAACACTCGGTAAATTCTTGTTCAAGATCGGCATTGAATAATTGAGATTATCGGAGAATCCGAAATTTCCTAAGGCTTGATGTAGTTCAACTTCGCTCATTTTTCCTCCACTCAACACTATAAGGGAAATAATGATCATGGTCAATGCACCTTGCAATTCCTCCATCGTATTAACAACAACAGAATTCCTTTTATTGGAGGGCATTAGGAAGTCTTGATCCTGTAAATTTGCTTGCATTTCATGAATGTTATTTAAATCCCAAAGCTCATGTAATACTTCTTTTGAAAGACCTTCTAGACAGGATGTGATAGCTATTTCACTTTCTTGCACTATTAGTCTCAACCCAAAAGAATGTTCCATTTCTTTATTTAAAAGAGATATCCAGGTTTTAACATTCCCTCCTGTGTTATGCTTTTGTATAATTGACAGTATATGCTCCTTTCGAATCTTAAGATTTCTTGCATTCCTGCCAAAAATCATTCGAAGCATTTGTGACAAAATGACACCTGTATGAAGTGAGTGTTCCAGATTATTTGGATCATCATCATGGAGGTAGTCGTCACTTTGTTCGAGCTCAGTGTGATTTCTCTTGCTCATATGTCTTAAGTTTAAACTGGAGTGATCTATGATAAAATCCTCGCGTGTATGTACGGCATATAGGCCACACCATGTAATCTCAAACTTATCAAGAATCTTTTAAATTTCGAGCACTGGTGGAGGTTAAGCGGTGAAACGTCGCTAAATTTTAAAAAATAAGAAAGGGTTGATTCACCTCTTGACAGAAAGATTCTTTTCGTATTATCAATAATTAAAAAAAAAAATAGGTCGTACCCGGATTCGAACCGGGGTTGTTCGGATCAAAACCGAAAGTGATAACCACTACACTATACAACCGCTTACAAAATCAATTCAATCTATTAAAATGTCATTTACAGTTATACATAAGTCTAAAAAGATATTGTGCCAATTGACGCATTTCGGAACTTATGCAATTCTTCCGTTGAGCATGGGTAAGACCCTTAAAGAAAGAATTGAACAAATAATTGCGTTTGTAGAAACCAGCTGCCAAAGACTCATTGCATTTAATTTGGGCTGATTAAACAAAATATTGTGAGACTGGAAATTTTTCTCTCCTATAAGGGTACATAACGATCAATTGTAAAAGCTGTCTGTCTTTTGCCAAAATCACTTGACTTATGACAATCAAGTCATCCTGAAACTTATCCAGCGATCCCTCCGGACCATGTGCTAGTGACATTATAAAGTGCGATTGATCAAATGGACACATTGAAAAACATAACTATCAAGCTCAATACTCACATACCAGGAGTTATGCTTTAATATGAATAATTCCTCGCATTGTCGGATGGTGATCTGGATAAAACAAACATATGCACCTGGGCCACTTTTTATTGAAAACCCCTGACATCCGATTTTTGAGAGTCCGCAGTATCAAAAATGACTGTGCTGCTAGATAAGAGGTCGAAGACAGAAATCTTTCCCTACATTGAATGATGTGGTGCCAACTGAAATTATGTTTTCTGCGGTTGATATATATTTTCCCGGAGCCTTCTTGGTTTTTGAATTTTTAAACAGTCTCGTAATCAAAAACGGAGAAGAATACGATGGTGATATTTTTGAGTAATTCGCACTTTTTCTCCAGATTTCTGGGGTAACTCCTAAAGTTGGTTACAGTACCGAAAGTCTCACTACATTCAATTTCATGATTTTTCACATTGAAGCTTAAGAACTGTGAAATTCCCCTCTTCTATAAAGTCAGGAAACACAAATCAAAGAATATAAGCCGTGATGCCCACCTACGACGATAACTTTGTATTCGAAGAAACGGAGAGGTCATTCGATCTTCTCGAAGGAAATGAGGTTCCAGACATTCGGAATGTGAGATATGTTGGCGAAACAGAAAGCTTGAATTGTCCGATTTGCCGTCAACCATATTTAAAGCCAATGACAACTGTATGCGGGCATACTTTTTGCCACTCTTGCATTCTACAATGTTTGCGATTAGGCGACGATGAAAACGAAGGTTTCTGTCCTCTAGATAGAACCCCCATCAACTCTTCTGATATAAATGACTTGTTTCAGACGCCATTCATTATAACAAACATGGTAGATGCTTTGAAGGTGTATTGCTTGAATTCGGAGCGAGGATGCCAATGGACCGGATCACGTTGGGAGTTGGAAAACCACGTTATGAGTGAGTGTGGATTTACCGGCATACTTTGTGGTCGGCCTAGGCTTCTGATAATCGAGCCTTCCTCAGAAAATGATGCAAGCTCAGTTAGTGAGCAGAGTTCAGAGGAAGTACCTAATCAAATTGGCTCCACAAATCGAAGTGTGATAGAAAAAAAGAAGAGCGGTTCAACACAATCCAACGAGTATATTGATCAGGAAACTGCAAATTCACTCTCTGATGCAATAAAATGTTGCTTGCCAACACAGAGAAGATTTATTACTGATTCGACCTCGGATGGTTGTGTTCATGAATTCTTCAATTGTGAATTTTGTGACTCAGAAATAACTAAGATTACACGTTCCTACCATTTAGATGAGGAATGTCCTTCAAACTATGTGACTTGCCTGCTTTGCGATAATGATACAATTCAAAAGAAAGCTTATGAAAAACATCGATCAAATTGCTTGAAGTCAGGAAAGTTTATTTGCCCCGCTCACGAGATAGGATGCAATTGGACCGGGACAAACCTTCCAGCGTATGAGATTCATACAAAAGCTGGCAGTTGTGCGCTTCACCAATTACTTCCATACATGAAGAATTTAGAGAATAAAGTCTCAGAACTTTCGAAAGAAAAAGAGTATCTACTGAAGCAAATTCAACAGATTTTGAGTAATATTATTCTGGGAAAAATCGCAAATTTGGGATATAGCGAATCTTTGGAGGAAATTGGTAATTTCAGGCAAAATTTCGAGGGGCAAGATGCTGTGCATCACTTATCCTACGAAATGGATTTCTTTAAAAGCGAGCTCGATGAAAAGATCAGACCATTCATTGAAAGAGAGTCGAGAAAATCATCAGAAAAAGAAAATGTTTTAAATGGTCTTGTTAATGATAACTTTATGATGAGGGATGAACTTAATTTGCAAAGAAAATTGATAAGCAATATGAAGAAACAAATGCAGTTTTTCAACTTCAGAAATAGAGGACAACCTTATAATTTGTCTTCGCTTGCGCCTACATTACATGAAAGCGATAATTTCGAAGTGATTACACGCTCAAGCTCCGAAGAAAGACTTAATCTTAAATTGTAAAGTTATCTAGTATCAATATGACGATTACCAGTATTTTGGCAAATCAGACCAATTATGGGATTTTCTCCTTTCCCAATAACTTAAATCTCCAGCTTTGTAGACCCACTCTCCTGATTCAGGATGATGAGGGTCACCTCCCACTTGCTCGAAGAACATTGGCTCATGTTGAGCACTACCATCATTTTGATTTCTTCTCTCTCTTTGGCCCAACTCAAGCTCCTGCTTGAGCTTCTCCGCCTCGGGGATGTTGCCCTTGATATAAGCGGCAACATCGGGCCTTAAGCGGGAATCGTTAGGGGGCAAATTTCCATCTTCTATTGATGTGATTTTGATGAGACTTGCTGCATATTCAGTGAAGCCAAACTTTTTCTCATAGCCATCTAGCAATTTTCCGGCGGTCCAAATAACTTTTTCAGCAGAGTGCGTCTTTAAAGTCATAGAATCTGTCCAATTACCGACAACAGTGTAAGGCAATTTATTTTTAGAAGAATCGAAAGCAGTTATCAGTAAATCTTCGGATCTACCACTGAACATACCACCCTTTGCGAATTCCACAACCGCTTTTTGTCCTGTGCTTGACTTTATTGTAAAGTTACCACTTGGTTCGGTATACTTCTCACCCGCAATGATATTTTTAAGAACACAAGTAGGTTGAGACCATGTGAATACTTCACCCGTCAGCCTAATTGTTAATTTGACAACTCCATTCGTGATAATTTCCGATGTTTTTCCCCAAAACTTCTGTATAGGAGCGGGACTAAAAGCCAAAGTCCATTCCTTTGACTCGACAAAGATAGCAAAAACTAGAGGCTTGTGAGAAATCTTTTCACAAACTAATCTGAATCCCTTATCCTCTCTGACCAATTCAAACGTCTCGCCGAGTAATGGATTAAATGGCTTTCTTGAACTTCTCGCTTTTGCTCTTAATGGAGAAAGATAAGTCGCAGAAAAAGCAGCAATTCTCAAAATTAACTCACCAGAATCCTCCGGATAGTTTCCTTCTAACGCATTATCGATAAGATTGGAGTACTCGACAATTTCCGAATATCTTTGCAAAATTCCAATTGGCTCATTCATATCAACAGGCATTGACAATGAGGATAAATCTTTACCAACATTCTTTCTCACAAATGAGAGGAGACTAGGTGGATCATGATTGAATGGTTCTAAATCACAGTCTCTGTGAATGGGCTTGAGTGGTAATGGAGAAAGGTCTACATCCCCACTCGTGCTTTTTGTTTGATTGTTGACAAGTTCCAGCTCAGGTTTGGGCAAATCCTCTGTCTCCAGAGCAGAATCCGAGGATGTGTCATTGAGCGAGCCATCCTCATTGTCTTCAATTGACTCATCGTCTGTTTGGGCATCCTTCTCGAGTGTCTTACCTGACATGAGAACAACTCCAGAGTCATCTGATCTAATGTTATCGCGCGCATCATAAAATTCTGCGCTAGAGGCCACAGAAGTCACATCTGATGATCTCAGTTGTTGCATGAGGTCTTTGATTCCAGACTGCACGACTGCCAAATCTTTTTCTAAAGTTTCCTTTGTTGCCAGAGACAATGAATTCACAATTTGATCTAACTGAGTATGAATTGATTTCAACACATGTTCGTACCCGGTAAGATTCTTGTTCAAGGAGATGTCACCTTGTGTGCTCAGCCTCTTCTTTTTTACTATGTTAAACGCATTGACCCAGGCGTCAAAATCTTGTGAATTCAAAGGTCTGAGATCCCAAACTTCCATTCCAGAGTCCACAAATATTTCGTTTGTTTTGGAATTTGCACTCACTATCGACTCGGTAATTGGCATCTGACCTCTTAACTTGTTGTTATCGACCTTGAAATAGGAAAGAGTTCCATACTTAAAATTAAGAATGAAAAAACGTTTTGTAAAACCTTGGAGCTTTTTTCTGCGTCTTTTTAATAAGATACCTTGCATTAATTCACCATCTTTTGGGCGTAAAATGTTCTCCGTCGGATGATCTGGTATTGTTTTCCATAAGTTCTCACCATTCTTGTCTTTGGAATCATAATGAGTGTTAACATCTTCATCCTTAACTATTTTTGCACTGAAAAGAACCTTTTTACCCGTAGTTTTTGAAAATGAGTTGTCAAAAATAAACGCATAGGTGCCCCCCTTTAGGGATTCGAAGGTGCCTTTCACCAATTCTCCAGGTATGAGTTTATGATACTTTTTGACAAGCGTGAGATCAGAATTACTCAAGTTTGCCGAGAAAGCTGACGATCTAGACTTTGTCTTGTATGCTCCCAGTTCCGTAATCTGGTTAACAGAGGCCACTGACGAGGACCTCAAGCGAGGGTACGGACCAGACAATTGAGTGTCCAGACGAGAGCTTCCTGAGCCTCCAACATCTGGTGTTTGACTGGAATTCACTCGAGTAGGCGGTTCCAAGGATTCATCTTTATCATCTTCACTCAAGTCATTTCTTCGGTAAATAGATAGATTAATGGATTTTTTAAGCGGCTTAGTTTGCCATTTAATAGAACAATTGTCTTGAGCATTCACCCATTTGACTAAAAAGTCCTTGGCATGAACCTCGAGAGTTTCCATTCTTTCAAACTGATAGCGTCGTCCAAACTAGTTGAAAATTATTTATGGTTTGCTAGCACATGAATAGCGTCGTGCGGACATTTGAATTATGCCATGCGACGTCCGACTGCATATGGGAAAGTCGAGCTTGGGCATGTGGGTGTCAGATTAAAAAAAGGGGCCTCCATTGCAGCTCACTGGCCAAAAAACTAAGAAGCGAAATTTCTCAATAGAGACTTAAAGGAAGGCTATATTTTTTCAATGATTCAACTCAAAAAAGTATAGATCCTGAGAGTACGAGAAGCAGCTTCAAGTCACTCGATTTCAGATGACGCGTACACGTGCGTTTGATTCCAGATGTGGGGTAAGCACAACTTGTGCGAGTGTGAAAGATGTCATTTTTTTGAAGCTGCCACGATGAAACCATTTGAGATATACAAGAAAAATGAGAGCTCTCAATACCTGCAAATAAGGGCTGATCAGAGAGATGTGAATGAACTAAGATAGAAAAAAAATGATCACGCCCAGGTTCGAACTGGGGACCTTCTGCGTGTGAAGCAGATGTCGTAACCAACTAGACCACGCGACCTTTTATATGTATTCTGAATTGTAAAGAATTATATCCAATCAATCCGAAGGTGCTTCTGCGTCAAAATTATTTGCCGACCTTGATATTATGCGCTAATATATTCTTCTAGAGAGGCAAAAATTGATGATGCAATTTCAGGCGGTTCCGCCGATGCATCTATAATGTTGATGTAGTAGAATCATCGCTAAGTAATTACAATGAATTAGATAGTATGTCTGTCACCATCTTTCTCAAATGTGTGCTACAGATAGGTTTCCAAGCGAAGCCAATTGTCATACAAAAGTTGTGAATCTACATTCATTTAAGCTTAAGTAACCTTTTTTTTTTTCATATAATGAGCGTTCCGATACACTCGGCTAAACCATATGCCGCCGGAGATTTATGGAATTTTGCGAGGTATGTCATGTACAAAAGGGCGACGAGCGGCGGAATTAACGCGTATACTCTTATCAGTGCGTCAACATCGGATTGGTTATTTAAATTCCACCGCGCTAATTTCCGGGAGTGAAATATTTCGACAATTATCACACCAGTAATACTCGCAAGATGACTCAGAACGAGGAGAGTAGGCTACTTCATGCTTCACCAATCCAAGACGCTTCAACCGGTACACCAGGTGTCGTTGCAGGCGATGTCGCAGCAACGGATCCCGATATTGAGACAACGACCAAGAAGGCTCAAGGCAATGACTCTAACTATGGCTCAAACTTGGAGGAGGGCTCTATATTGAATGCCCTGGAGGATTTACCCGAGCAACCGGTGATGAGTAAGTTCGCGTTTAGAGCTTTGATTGCAAGTTTGTTCATGGCAAGTTTCTTAGCGGCATTGGACACCACTGTTGTGACTACTTTATTATCTGTTATAGCCTCGGATTTGGATGCAGTTGAGAATATCAGTTGGATTGCTGTTGCGTACCTCTTATCATGTTCTGCTTTACAACCAATTTATGGCAAGTTGTCCGATATCTTTGGGAGAAAAAGCTTACTTTTAATTTGCAGCTTTCTCTTCGCAGTTGGTTGTTGTATTTGCGTCACTGATTCCCTTACTGGAATTGTTTTGGGGCGCTTCATCACCGGTCTCGGTGGTTCGGGCTTCACAACCTTGGGAACAATCACCATGTCAGATTTGATACCCTTAAGAGAACGGGGGTTGTATCAGGGAATGGCTAATATTTGTTTCGGTATTGGTGCTGCATCAGGTGGTGTGCTTGGTGGAATTGTTTCCGATCTTCTTGGCTGGAAGTATGTTTTCATTTTGCAAGTACCGATCGCCATTTGTGTGGGAACCTCCATATACTTCTTTCTTAATTTGCCAGAAGGATCTCCTGGTTTGGGTGCTGCAGGCTCAGAGTTTTCTCATAAGATTAAGAGGATTGATTTCTTGGGATCGTTTTTCTTAGTTTCTGCCCTCATGATCATTCTTATCACGGCATCCATTTCAGGCACTCGCATCGATTATGCATCCAAAACTTTTATTGGATTGAGTATTCTTGCCCTTATTTTGTTATTCATGTTTGTGTACACGGAGTCTTACATTGCCGCTGAGCCCATTATCCCAATGGATGTCATAATTGACAGAACTGTTTTGTCGGCATCCTTAGCCAACTGGTTCTACACAATGGGAGTTTTCTCTTACTTGTTCTTTGTGCCACTTTACTTTCAATCAGCTATGGGTCTTTCCGCTACGGAAAGTGGAGAGAGATTGGTTCCTAATTTTTTTGCAGTTTCTCTCGGTTCAATTGGTGCTGGCTTTCATATGAGGAGAACTGGCAAATATTATAATTTGACCATTTTAGCAGGTATTATTGGCCTTTTGGGTATGGGAAGAATACTCAGTATGACAAGAACATCCTCTTTATTCTTGCAATATTCCATTACCCTCCTTCCAGGTCTTTCATATTCTTGCATGTTAACCGTCACATTACTAGCATTAATTGCTGCTGTTCCAGCCAAATACCAGGCTTGCACCACTTCCATACAGTATACATTTAGAGCTACAGGTTCCACTATTGGAGTTTCTATAGCCACAGCTATCTTTCAAAAAGTACTTCGAGTCGAGCTTAAGAAAAATGTGAACGCTGTCGTTGAGGATCCTGCCTTGGCCAAGAAGATCATTGCCCGTGCTTTGGAAAATGCCAATTACGCAAAAGATGCCCCAGCTGCAGTGAAGGAAGCGCTCTTGAATTCCTATGCATCAGGATGCCACAGCACATTTGTATTCAGTACCATAGTAATTGCTGCTGGCTACCTTACCTCTTTGTTCATGAGAGAGCATACTCTCCACAGCTCCATCAACAGAGACTAAATAGAGATACTTAGGGAACTAGTATTTGGAGAACAATGCTATTTTCACTCGTAAGCTACGCCATTCATAATAACCGTAAGAAGTCAAAATTTTTTCAAATTGTCTGATCTATAATTTCACCAATTTGATTCATCCTCTGGGCTGATATTCTTGATCACAAAATTGTGATTCACACCCCCAGAGATCCAAAGATTAGTGGTTTCCTCCTGCTCATTCGTGGGCTCTGAAAGCCTGGAATCAATAGTATAAAGGTTTGGATCATGATTGGCGTTGGTAAAATTGAGCGAATCTTCGGATCCAGTAGCATTCAAAATGAATTTGGAAACCTCTCCAGATGGATTTGCAACACCGTTCTTCTGACTTTTAAAGAAGGTAAGTTTAGGTGATAATAAATTA
Organism: Metschnikowia hawaiiana; assembly: GCA_002893645.1. Lineage (NCBI taxonomy): Eukaryota > Fungi > Ascomycota > Pichiomycetes > Serinales > Metschnikowiaceae > Metschnikowia > Metschnikowia hawaiiana. Next base: position 88,655 of record NXGY01000004.1, read on the forward strand.
AGACCTAACTTATGCAGAGGTGACGACTGTCTAGCATTTGGTGTAGATGAGCTCATATATGGTGAAAGAACCGGAGACAAAACTTCATCATTCTTGATCGCACCTTCAAGAGCTTCTTCGATAATTTCTTCGATAAATTCATTTTCTGACGTGATATCGATGTTTATGAGCAACACAGAAGTTAAAATCGATACAACTCCAAATGCATAAATGAATGGTCCTGATCCTCGAGACGTGGTGCTTCCACCAGTAATGCCAAGTATCAAAAAGTCTATGAATATGGTGATCGGAATTGAAGAAGTAAGCGCTAATGATGTCACCAAAGGGCTAGTCAAAAGCATGGCAATAATAGTAACATAATCCGAGATTACAGAGAAAATCGAATTGATACCAATCATGACGGAGATACTCAAAGTAGGCGGTAGTGCAAACTTCTCGATTCCCGTGTAATGGGCTATCACTAAAATGGGCAAACCGAGAATGAACGTAAACACACCAACCCAGCCAAATAGCTCTCTCTCGTTGGTGGTCTTTTCTCCAGTACCACATTTCATTTTCATGTTCAAGAGATACAAGGCGTAGCAAAACGCACCCGCTAATGCGAGACAGTTCCCAAGCGCGGGATTCTTGGGTTCAAACTTGTTGTTGTCATTGCTCCCAGAATTCTTTTGCCCTAAATTAATGAGGATTACACCTAGCATGCTCGCAGAAACACAAAGGACTTTTTTCATGGTTAATTTGTCAATTCTCAACAAAACGCCAAGGATCAAAGTAAAAAAAGTTGTTGTTGAACCCAAAATAGTCTGATTGGACGCAGATGTAAATTTGAGCGCCAGCATCCCCATTATGTTATAAACATAGTAAATAACCGAAATCTGGAAGGCTAATGAGAGGACTTCAGACTTCTCTAATGGCGTGGATGTCTCGATATTTTCGGATTGAATCAACTTTCTTGAGACATTCATGCTTCCGTGACTCTCTATATCCAAGTCAGACGAAGAAAGAAGAGGGCTTTCTGTGAATTGATCATCTGACGGGGCTCTCCCATACTTAATGATCCAGCACCACACATTGGGAAAGAAATTGAGCATGAAGCAGGATCCTGTTAAAGTCGCCATAAAGAACGGCTTTTGAAACTCATCACCTTTCAACACAGAATTTACAAGCTCGAGGCCTATCATCCACGTCGCGATAGCAACAACCAACAAAATTGCACCAAGCTTGAAGTTTCGTTTTTCTTGCTCATTGATGACGTCTATTGCCTCTGCAGCGGTGCTCAAATGACGATTTTCGATCTCTTGAGACTTGATTCTGGGAGATGATATATCGGAAAAGGTACGCCTCCCAAGACTTTTTCTGGAAACCAGAGGCTTTATGCTCATCGCAGGAAGTGATTGGGTGAGAATTCGATGACTTGACAATTCCTTTAATTTCGGTGAATTCCCTGAGAAATTGGAAGTGCCAAGCGCGGAACAAGTAGCTGACTTATCAATGGAATCAGTCTGGAGTGCATGGCAGGGATGCGGCTCATGAAGGGGCTTATCGCGACCGAACAATAGCGAATTTACTGCGATACAAATAACCACCGTCTGCGCGCAAGCGCGACGCTACATTTTCACAGTCGGGTGGATCCGAAATAATAGTTTACTGAACTGTTTAATACGACCAGCCATAGGTTGCAGCCAAGCGTTTGTTCAAATGCTCCTTGGCAGTCAATGGCTTTGAATCCTTGTTGGCTCCTCTGTTTTGAATTTTTCTAATCATATCACTGGGAACAGGTTCCAATAATGTTGCGTCATTGGGATGACTGAAGAACACGATGGAATATCTGTCCTGACCCAACTCTTGTACTTTGGGTGGAAACTTCACTCTGTGTATGGTGGATTTGAGCAAGCCTCCAGTCCAGTAAGAAAGCTGATCAGCAATGTTCACAACAATTGGCGCAGCTTCGCCTTGGGTCGTGTTCTGACCTGCAGGGACGTAGGGAACAGGCTCCCAAGCCTTGCTGATCGGAGAATAAATCTCCAAGCCTTCTTGGTTCTCTTGTTGAAATAGTAAAGTCATTGACCCGTAATCAGTGTGTGCACCCGCACGAATGACAGACTCAGGGCTCAAGGACTTTTGACCTGGATAATGTAAGAATCTGAAGGTGGTTCCGGACTCGGCGTCTGGGGCATACCTGGATGTGAACCATTCAGATCCCTTGTTATCGCCGACGTCTTCTATGCCGAGACCGAGTGCTAGTATGCGGAGGATTTTAATACTCAAAGCGTACAATTTCATATTCATCTTGCGAACAAGTTCGGCTCTTTCTGGTTTTTCATCAAACCAACCATGAATTGGTTTGGAGGATAAGCCAGTGAGGAAGTTCAATGCACAGAAATTCAATGCTTCTTTTGGATCTCCTTTCTTTTGAGAGGAGGGGTCCAAATTCTCTCCACCATAGTTCGTGTAGCCGTGATTGGACTCATCGATTGGAAATTTATCCTTGTATTCTGGTGCCAAAGCAAAAAACTCTTTAGAAAGGTTAAATAGTTGTTCGACTTCCTGGGCAGAGAAACCGTGGCCCTCCACAAATAAGAAACCTTGCGTTGTTGCTGCGTTCAAAAGCTCACGTGCAGTTGCATCGTCAATGTTTTGGATATTGACGACTTGTAGAGGATTTTCAGTTTCGCTCATTTTGCTGATTACTGAAGTTAGGAAATGAAGACTTGAATGTTATCTAAATATGATTTCGGTTAAGGACATCTCTGACTTCATTCTGCATATATACGGGGTAACATCCTATATTCAAAGACGCCTGATGCAGACATACATGCAGGTCTAATTAAACTGTTTGACTCTATCCATCCGCAATATCTTATTCGTAAACCAGAAATAGTCCCTCAAGATCCAAGAGGCAAAAGTCCCGGATAAATAATCCTAATACTATAATGATTCTATAGAATGGAAACCAAAGCCTTCGTGAACATTCTCTCCTGATCGAAGCCCCGATGCAAAAAGAATTCCGCTAATTTCCTATCTCGGATGCATAATGCGGGATTTATGAGTGGCTCGTTGATTGCTTGACTCTACTGTGATTTCCAAGCTTTTTCAATTGAAACATGCAAGCATTGTATACCCTCGTTAGCGACAGGTGCAGCATAAACTCTGAAATGCATGGCTCGGGCGAAGCACGTGATTGTGCACGTGATAGTGATTACACGATAGCAGACGCGTAGGTTCACGTCTCGCGAGCCATCGAACACCTCAATGAGCAAGTTGTCAATTCCAGAGGACTTACCCTCCACCACCGTATCTGTGGTTCCCTTCAAAATCCAATATTCTGGTGAAGCAGACACAGAAACTTACTTTAAGCCTTCGAAAACCGTTTCGACTGAGAGTGGAAAGCATGTCATCAGTGCTGATTTCAGAGGCCTTCACTTGTTAGGCGAAGACATAGAATTGGCAAATAAAATTGGGTTTGTTTGCAACCCATCCGAGTTCTTGGTACAAAATACTGAAGGTGACGTGAAGAGCTGTAAAGAATATACTGCAGCTGCAAAATTTGATAAACTTGCAGTCTATGGCCATGATTCTGTGCCATCGCGGAACAACAAGTGGATGATGATTAATGAGCTAGATGCGATCTCTAAAGCGGTTCATATGAGCTGATGGGCACTCGCTCAAAAATCAACGTCTTTAGGTGGCTCCTGTGTGATCTTCACTTTGGGGAATATCCCACCTAGAAATAACATCGCACCCGCGTTCGAAGCACCTCTGAGCGCCGATGTTTCTGCCGCAAACCTATTTATGATGATCTCTGATTTGCCACTGTGATCTTTTGGTAGCCAGAACATTGGTTTTTGGTAGCTGTAACAGGGATGAAAGAACATAAGAGTCTCGTTAAGTACATCAGGCGTCGTTTCGTCTTGTGTGGCTTCTTCATCCTCGGTTTTGGGCTCTTCATTTGAATGCGGAAAATACTTATAGTGCCGCTGGAAACGGCTATACCCTAACACATTGACAGATATAGTGCAGGCTAGGGCTATCAACATAATCAATGCCTGAAACCTCATGGGACATTCCCCTTTTTCATTTTTCACGGATACGAAAATGCCAATCATGCAACATTCCATACAGTATATACCCGAATACAATTGAAATATTGCATTGGGGTAGAGCTTTCCATACGTTTCAGAACTGTTCACGTGGCTGTACACATAGTGAAGTGCATACTTATAATACAATAGGAATAAGCTCAAGATAACCGCCATGAATACAGATATCAATGGCGAGATAATGCAGTATGTGATGCCTATCGCTCCATAAACTGAAAGTGACGAGTATACAGAGCCCCATCTGATTTTGTTGAGTTTTGATAATCTTCGAAACTTGACTCTAGGCGTCACATTTTTCCACGAATGAACGAAGATATTGCTCAACAACTTATTGATTTGCAAGAAACTGCCACCAGTTAGAGCAAAAGCCTTAACAGAAAGATATTTGAAGAAAAATACAGAGCTCTGCGGAATATTGGCTGCTAAAAGAAGTGGGATAGATACAGGCCTCTCGACAACTTGGACAAAGACTGCTATGAGGCTTGTCAGGATAGAGACAACCAAAAATTGCTGAATAAATAAAAACAAAAAATACCATCTTTGAACTTCCAACTCTAGCTCCGCGCCAGTCCAGGTGCCTTTGAAATGGAGTAGAACTCGAAAAAGCTTGAGTTGGACGAAGGTAACAATACTCAATAAGACTGCTGGCAACAAACTGGATAAAAGTTCTTTCAAAGTTTCCGGGAGCTTGCTTAAAAACCCCATAAATGGCATCAATTGAGTGATCAATGGTACCAGGGAGAGAAGACTTATCATGGACATTGGTATCACGTACATGCATATCATGAGTATTAGGACAAAGTATACAAAATACTTCTCGAATATGGTCATGGAGCTTGACTCTCGAGCAACATTTTCCCAAAGAACATCGTCTGCATTAACCTCCACAAGGCTTTCGTTAAGCTGGTTAGCCGCCAGGGAAAGGAGTGCCTGATGTGCCATATACGTGGATTCTTGTTTTCGGAACATTAAAAAGACCTTATCCTGCTTTTTGTAGCTGTTCTTCGAAATTTCGGCAAGGCGTTGTGATATCCTCTCATTGAAATCCTCTAAGACCTTAAGACACCACTCTTCCAATGACGTTTTTTTATGAAAAAGAAATCGTCGCAAATGCCCGGAGAATCTGAGTGACAATTTTCTCTTTATGATAGGTACATTTATCAAGGGCAAATATATAGGGGGATAAAATAATTTATCTGCCAAGGCCCCGTCATTGCCAACAGTGGTTTTAGTTTTCGCCATAAGAGCGTTGAGGCTATTCAATTCTAAGATGTCAAGAGCTTCTTTTGCTTGTTCCCACATCCACCAGTACTCGTGATAATCATCGACCAACCATACGTGGTCTAATCCACCTTGAAAAGAATCAAAAAACAAACTGAGTGATTCGAGGCTTCGTAAGCCAGAAGGAACATTTCCAAGGAGTAAAATTCTAGAGTAAGCCAGGCGTCTGTGGGAGCAAGAATTAAGATACACATGTCTAATTTTTGCAATACTCAGGAGCTCATAAAACATTAGAAAGTTGAAAAAAACTATAGTGATTAATGAGCAGGCAAAGTGAAAGTTCAATTGCTTTGCCTTACTCATGGCGACATTGGTGATCCCGAGTCTATCAAGACCCGAGGCCTGGAAATGCCGGGTTGAGCTCGTTAGATTCACAGGGAGAAGCACAATCAAATTGAGAAATCCGCATGACGCGAAGAATATTAATAGGATATTCACAAATCTGAGATAGAAGTAAGTATCTAGACCCATGGGTAAAAAGTAATTAATGTGGAATTTCCATGTGGGCCAGATCCAGTCAAAAAACCCCGACGGTAGTGGTTGCATACGTTCGTCATCAGGAGTGTAATAAGAGCGGGGCTCATATATATTTCGAAAAATGGTCCGGAAGTAGCAGAATAGCAAAATTTGAATGATACATGCTGTAGATGCACTTAACAAATGTTTGCTGACCACACCGAAATCAGCACCGAAAGCAAGATGGGCCGATCCTGCTTGACTGTTATTTAAAAACGCTAGGACAACGTTAGGATCGACGAAATAGCGTAGTGATGTTTGAGCTAGAAAGTTGTAGTCGTACAGTATTTCAGTTTTGGGAAGATATGCTAATCCCAGCATTAGTTACAACTATGAGGGTAAAATGGAAAATCGTGCTCTGTGGAAGGCAGTTCAAATGATATATGATGGATGATAAGTTACGTCTATTATTATTATTATTATTATTATTATTATTCTTATTTTCAGCCAACTCTACTTTTGTGGTTTGAAGGCAACCTCTCTTGGAAGTTGAAAGGTTACACAAAACATTGGTTTTGTGGGTGCAACTTTCCGCACCAAGTGAAATTTGAAATCTTCAAAAGCAGCAGGGAAATCAATGATCTTTACGATTTTCGCATGTACTCTTTTGTGTAAATCCTCCATAGAAGGCTCTGGCTTCTCGTCAGCAGAAAACTTTTCAAAGCAATGAACATTGATCACGGGGAGTTTGAAATCTGGGTCATTCTTCACGATTTCCTCAACCTCGGGGTCTCTGCTGTATAAACCAATGAATTCATCGAGGAAAGTAAGTGCAGAATCTGGCAAATTCATTGCGTAATGAGAGATGTACTTTGGAATTTGATATTTTGTAACCTCAACAGATCTCAGGACAACTTGTTCTTTGGAGACGGGATCGACCTTGCGGCGTTTCGTAGTCTTCAGCTTTTCGATTTCACCTTGCGATTTGAACCAGTCCAACAACATTTTGGGCGAGTTTTTGATAAATTCACGGCCATCCAAGTTGAATGGTTTCACAAAATCAGACACATGATTAGCTTTGATGTTCTCTTGAAGGTACTTGTAAGACTCGGGGTTCAAGTCATTAGCCAAAACAAGTACATTTTTTCTACCAGCTGGAACGGCAAATGGTCCCACTCCAGCGAAAACATCACCGACAGCCTCACCTGGATTAAATTGAGAGATGATTCTTTCGTGCTCGGTGCTTAAACGAGAGTTCCAGTAGACTGAACTGAAGTCGAAACGGAATTTACATCCACTCTCGCTCTGTTCAACTATGAAATCGTCCTTTCCTGCCAAAATCTCCATCTTGAATGTACGGAACTTTGTGTCGATAGTGTCGACCTTGTCCACAACAGTCTCGATTTTTGGGTTCTTATCTAAAACCACCTGTCCAATAAGCGGCCCATACTTCTTGAACTCTTTGCGCAAGTTGAGGTGAGCAATGTGGCCAGCCTGAGCAAAACCAGTAGGAATTTCACTTAGGAGATGCTCTGGAATCACAGCATGCAATATATCATCAGCTTTCCAGAAAGAGTAGTCCAAATCGAGAGTGTAAGGTGCGATCTGAATATCGTGCTCCTGGATTTTCAGCAAAGCGGCTGGGGTCAACTTCTCCTGGTAGGTGTTTATATCATTGATATCATGTCTCAACAAAATGCCTCTCGTGTTGTTGAAGGGAACGATATGCTTGATACCGGACATCAGTAATATGTCGTCTTTGCAGCACTTGACGAAATCTCCGAGATTTTTGGGGTTTGGGAAATATGCCACTAACAAGGGCACCTTCTTCTGGAAGAAGCTCCGGTCCAAGACCTCCATTTCCCTGTTGATTGGAGGCCCAAATTCACTAGAAGAAGACATTATGATTCTGCGTTCTGACTTATTCCAAAGATCTCTGGTGGGAATATGGAAAACGCTTTTTTTCGCTTTCAAGGTAGAAGAGCCACAAAAGGGTTTGAGATGTTTGATAAGTAAAGGAGATTTGTCAAGAAATCTTCCGATCATACACCAGCCAGGCTTAAGCGAAAGTACTGCTGATGAGAAAAGTGACTTCTCATCGGCCGCGAAAAAAGCTGCGAGAGGCTGGGGTAACACTGACCGCCAGACGAGGGGGAGGTTCCAAATTGATTGCTTACTGCAGATAGAGTTGGCTGGGGGGTTGTACGACAGTTGAAGATTTAAGATGAGATCCTCCAGCAGGTGGCTGGCAGGCAATTTCTAAAGAGATTTAGGGGCCGCAGAACTGGGGTCACCTCAGACCATGCAGGGATGTGTTTGGCCATGGAGACATTTTGGCCACTGGGATATTTGGCCCTGGCGAGTCGCAAAAACTACAAGCTCCAGGGGCAAACTCAAGTAGAAGTGTGAGTTGACAACGAGAAGTTTCTGCAGATCCAGCAGCCGATGGTGCATATACATGTGCTCTTTTGGAATCCAACTTCTCGACTAGAGACTACCTTTTGAGGTGCGACAGGCCAGCCAGGAAGGCCACCAGGTTATTTCCCCCGCTAAAATCAGGCATTGTGGATTGTAGTCGACTACAGGCGCTGCACAAATTCCGGGTCCTTGGACAATATCAGCCGAAGGCTATCACCTTCCCTTAATACTGTAGATGGGCGCCACACTGAGAGCCCATAATGTAGTGCATCGCGCACTGCATACGCTAGTCGGTGCACTGAGTACACCAAAGAGGCTGCTCACCAATATCACGTACACTTCACCACACCAAGATGAGCTCCGTTATCACCATAACCAAGCCGTTCAAAAAGGAGGAGTTCTTCGAAGACGAAGACCACAACATGTCGGACGCTGAGTTGTCCGACCTCGAAAACGCCGGCACGAAGCCAGGTAGCAATAACCAAAACGGCGCCATCGTGACTCCAGGCGAGCTTGTCACAGACGACCCCACTTGGATGAAGGGTCACGGCACATATTTCTTGGAGAACCAGACATATTCGTCTGTGGCAGGCAATGTCTCGAGAGTTAATAGATTGTTGAGTGTCATCCCTTTGAGAGGGAGATATGAGGCGGACACCGGTGACCACGTTGTTGGCAGAATCACCGAGGTGGGCCAAAAAAGATGGAAGGTGGACATTGGATGTAAGCAGGATGCAGTGTTGATGCTTGGTTCCGTGAACTTGCCCGGAGGTATTTTGAGAAGAAAGTCCGAGAGTGATGAATTGCAAATGAGAAACTTTTTGAAGGAAGGCGATCTCCTAAATGCAGAGGTTCAAACTGTGTTCAACAATGGGTCAGCATCCTTGCATACCAGATCGCTCAAGTACGGAAAGCTCAGAAACGGTATTTTCTTGAAAGTGCCCTCCAGCTTGATCATCAAACAGAAAAACCACTCCTACGATTTACCAGGAAACATCAGCATAATCCTTGGTGTAAACGGATACATCTGGTTGAGCAAAACCCCTAACCTGTCTGTCAAAAGCAATACAGCAGCCAACACAAACAAAGCTCAAAGCTCCTTGGCATCAAGAGGCTCCTACAACCCTGGCCAGGGAAGCATGTCCATCACTCGTTTGGAGGAGGAGAGTTCCTGGGAAATCTACAGCGACAAAAACGATTCCGATATCAGCAAGAATACCAGAACGACAATCTCAAGATACTATAACGTGATAAAAGCACTCAGTTTCTGCGAGCTCGGAATCACTGAGCAAAGAATCAGAATGGGATATGAGGCTAGTATGATGTACTCTGATGTCAGCAGTTTAATCGATAAGGAAGCACAAGAAAGCATATGTCAAGACATCATCAACAGCGAGAAGATGAGAGGCTTGGTCGATGAGGCCTGATCACGGTGATAGATAGGGATTTTAGAAGGACACATTACATTTATTAAGAAATTTATATCGTCAAGTTATCCACATGTTGGCGATCCAACTTTTTACTGTAAGGACAACGAAGCATCTTGTCCAATATCGAAGAGTTCTTTTGTACGATGTCGACTTGACTACGCAGTCACGTGAAAGTATTTTGCAATTAGTATTAAGATTGATGAATGGCGCTAAACGCCAAATGTGTATATGAATGACTCCTCACTGTTGTCAAATAGCCCGAAATCAGAATAAATATTTCTTATGTGATGATGCATGATCGGCGAGCAAACTTTATGAATCCACACAGACATTGGGGATAAATCCACACAGTCATTAAGAAAGAGATTGGTAGCTCACCGACCCGAAGGCTTGGAAACAGAGGCCAATCTTTATAAATGCGAAATTTGAACGTAAGGACATCCCTGGACGATAAAATTTATAGAATTAAAATTGTGTTGGCTGGAGAAGCTCAGGGCCACAAAGACGACGTTCATTACTCAGCGTTGACTCATTGATAAGAATTTTCGAGACCCGCATAGGTAAAAGGAATTGAATTGTCTAGATTATATTTTTTCTTCTCAAGTAAAACCAGATGTATATCACCTGGACGAGGCCGAAAAAACATATGCAGCACAAAATTGTGACAGTTGTCTTCATGTAAGTTTCGTAAATAGTTTCATTGACGCTTCTCAACTCACTTTGACGGACCTTGAGAGACTCTGAAACAGAGGTTGAAGATTTGATCTCCTCACTTATATGATCAAGACGCGCTTTAATTTTATCAATGGCGCTCTGGAAATCTCTCTCATTAAAAGGTTCGCCCAGATGTGGAAGATTTTGCTCTTGTTTGTCGTTGCTGTCTTTGTCTTTAAGGATATCCTGGAAGTATTGGGCATAACTATTGTAATTAGTTGTCTCCAAGGAGGTCATATTACGGATATTGACGGACAATTGCAATTCCCGAGGGACCTTATGGAAACTCCAAGACTTATCGTAGTAGATATTGTCAAAACAAATATAAACGTACGACTTGCCGATGTGAGGAATCATCTCTTCATCGTAGTTCGCGTCCCTTGCTTTGTTTTCAAGTTGCTTTCCTTTCTTTCTGGATAGTAGATGGTGTCCTGCGCCCAGATGCTGCTCAAATTGCACAGGGTTGTTTAAATTGGTGAACATGACAGTCTGAGAACCAGTCATGTCATTCATTGTACGGAGGACGTTGTTATCCGAGTCAAAGATATTCAAATTAAGCTTTTGCGACAGAATTCTGTCTCCACTGTCGATGTGGACCATGATGATGTCATCCTTTAATGTGCGATAGCTGACGCAGTTCAAAAGATTGTTAATGGATGAGAACTTTTTCTTTTCCCCAGTAGGAATGGGTGGAATCATCATGCCAATGGCCATGATGCCAGATGCCCACGCCAAGAGTGAGTAGATATGTAAAATCTTCATGGCGAGATGTTATGCAAAGATTGCCAAACAAGGGTCTAGGCTTAACAAAGAGCGATGATGCTTGATGGTAGACCGCCGCTTGCAGCGAGATACTTGTGAACTCTGAACGAGGACTAGATGTTGGGAGCCACTCGTCGTGTGCTTATGAAGATCAAAACGTCTGGTTGACAGTTTAACTGCTAATTGCCTGGAATATCAGCCTATGATAGGTGGCGAGCGAGTGAATGAACTAGGCGCTAGCAGACAGAGAAGAGCCTGAGTATAGAGGGTTTGCCGTTGAGTCGAAGGAACAAGTATTTTTTTTTTTTTTTTGATCACTGGTTTTCTTGTCTTTTTTCTCTGCACGCGCGCCTGTTGTTATAGTTGGTCGAAGCTTAGGCGCCTTCTGCGCATAGCCAGACGCGTACTCTCATGCCCGAGTGTGCGCAGTGAGATTTAGTCTACGGCCTTCCTGCCGAACAGAGGAATGTGTGAATTGGCGTCCGGTCCCATGCTTTTGTTGGTGCTGATGCGTCCTGGCGGGCAGGTCGGTTTTGGGCGGTGGGTCGAGGAATGGGGAATGCTGTCACAGGACAATAGAATGTTGCTGCGAAAATGCCAGAAAAAGCGGCCAAGAGCGCCCAAGAGGATGTCCGGGTGTTCCACGTGTCGCCCACGCAGACGAGTCAGGCATGCTAGACGGCGCCCTCCTCTGGGGTTGGGCCGAGGCCCACTTGGTGATCGCGAACAAGGGCGATCCCGAAGATCAAACTTGCAAGCCTTGGTGGCGACGCATCCAACTTTTTCGGACTTTCAGAGCTACTCTTCTCCCAAGAAGGCGATAACCTCGTAATATATGTGGAGCAAGTGGTGGGGCAGTTGATTCAGTCGGGTGCGAAAATGTCGTTTCCGACCAAACTTTTTTTCAGGTCTGACCAACCCTTAGACGACGATTTCTCATCGGGGCCTCAAATTATGTTGACACGGCCCTCCACGGGCGTTGGCCTTACACTCAGAATGCGGCCCACGGCATAATAAGTATGGAGGAAAGCGGAATCTGCAGCCTCTACCACTCTGGAAATTACATGATTTACATCGAAATGTAGACATGGGCATAGTGAGATTAGCACTGGTACAGCGCCCCGCTTCTCAGGGTTCACCACTCTTGCTCTCGTGCATCAGGAAAAATTGTTGAATCCACCGTGTGAAGCGACCTTCCGCCCCTGTCTCTACACCAACAGTTTTATTTTGGTTCCCATGCGTCCAAGGCACAGTCGAAGCTGGCTCTGGCAGCTGACCGTTTATACAGTATGGTGACGTAGTTGCCCTCTCATTTGCTGTGTCTGACCCAGCCTCTGCCATAGTGAGCCCTGCTCATGACTGTTTCCTGTCTGCACGACATGAAAACGCAGCCCATGTGACCATCTCCACCATTTCCTCCTCGCACTGCACGGAAGGCTGGTTATTCGCATTCGCTTCTTCAGTGACGTTTGCTCCAAGCAACTATCAGACATCCACTCAATACAATTTTTTATTCTGTGGTGGTTTGGTTCTTATTGTAATTGAACTCAACTTTATTCATTTCCTATTGCAAACAATCCAAACAATAAACTTTTATTCTCGCTGAAGGTGACTGCTGCTACACCGCTTACTCCGCAATGTCGTCCAACTTGAACGCCTCACTTTTCCGATTAAAGCTCATAGACGCTTTGAGGAGTGGCGACGAGTCCAAGGTTGACGCTTTGGTTGAAAACCTAAGATCCATCGAATCCACGGTTGAGACTCGAGAATTGATCAAGTTGAGGGACACCATTCTCCACTTTGCTGTCCAAGTTAGTCCTTTAAGCTTAGTTCAAGGTTTAGTCCAAAATAAAGACTACCACCTTGACATCAATGCGCAAGATTCAGATGGGAACACCCCTTTGCACTTGGCCGTCTTTGCTTCCAGATTCAACGTGGTCAAATACTTAATGGGCTTGCCTGATATCAATGACACCATTTTGAACAATGACAAAAACCAACCTGTCGAGCTAGCCAAAGATGCAAACATAGCCCAATTGATGCAAGTCGAAAGAGCCAAATTTGTCGAGACCGCTGCCACTAACTTGAGAAAGTACTTCAGCACGCGTGACTTTGACAATTTGGAGAATCTCATGGTTCACAATGACAGGGCTTCTGAATTATTGGATATCAATGGTGCCGACCCTGAGACAGGCAACACTGTCTTGCACGAATTCATTGGCAAGGAAGATCTTCAAATGTGTGAATGGATTTTGAAGCATGGTGGTGACCCGTTCAAGCGTGACATCCACGGCAGGCTTCCAATTGATCTCGTCTCCCACAAGAGTGATCCTATCAAAAGGCTCTTGAAAAACGCCAGTAAAGAACAAAACATGATGGATCCAACAAACAGTGGCAACAATGGTGCTGTGGCAGGTGGTGCTCCTACCTATAAAGGCTACTTGCGCAAGTGGACTAATTTCGCCTCGGGATACAAGTTGAGATATTTTGTTTTAGACCAGTACGGTATCCTCTCCTATTACACAAACCAGAACGATACAAATAATGCATGTCGTGGATCTTTGAACCTTGGATACGCCACCCTTCATTTGGACTCTTCCGAAAAGTTGAAATTCGAGATAATTGGCAAGAATGGCATCAAATGGCACCTCAAAGCAAACCACCCTGTTGAGACTAATAGGTGGGTATGGACGTTGCAAAATGCCACTACAATTTCTAAGGATGCAATCAGAAGAAAGAATAGTAAGTCTAAACCAAGGGTATCCGTGGATGAGCCAAGAAAATCCTTGAGCGAAGACGTTGTCTCTGTTGGTGAAGATGAAGAGAAAAAGAAGCGTTTACTTCACATCCCGGGCCGCAGAAGGCTGCACAAGAAAACTCCAAGTCAGGTGTCAATCTCCTCGTTTGCTGCCTCTGACGTCGAAGACAACAGTTCGGTAAACTCATTTGATGTTCAAAGCAAACAGAACTCAACAGCTGGCGGAACGCCCGATCTTCCTCAGATCAATGAAAAGCAGCAGTCGAGAATGAGCCTCGACCAAGGCACTTTCGAGGATTTTGACTATGACATGGACGAAAGTGGAGATTCAGATGTTGTCTCATTGACTACTGATACAGCTGAAGGCAAAGCCTCCGAAGAGCTCAAATGCTCTACGAAAAGATCCATTTCGATAGAGATTGCTAGTCTTTTAGACCTTTTCAAGATTCTTGGTAGTGATTCAAGCGAGAGTTCTTTGGAACACGACACTTTTAAGGTTGGTTTGAACACCTTGAACAATGTCAAACTGTTGGTTGATCTGTATGACACGCTCATGCAAAAAAGAGAAGCCAAGCTCATCAAGAAAATCGAAAGGCAGAAAGAAGTCAACAAGCTCTGGGAGAGCTCCATCAGGCTGTTGGAAAATGAAATACAGAGACACGAACAAACGCTTGCTCAATATGAGGGCAAGAAGTATAAACTCAGGAAGCTTCTCGAGTCGAAGAGTATTTCCTCACCTCAAGTGAACAACGAACTGGCATCAGGCACGATGGAAAAGAGTTCTTCAAACTTGGCTGTTGATAACGTCGGTGAAAATAAGGAGGAAGACACCGAAATCCTCAATGATTTCCTTTACAACTCGGATGACGAGTTCTTCGATGCCGATGATTTTGACGACGCTGAAGAAGAGCCATTTAACCCTACAGAAGGTACTGAGAAACACGCGGTAGTTCCTACGCCTTCAGAAACCCAGACCCAGGAGGCCAATCCAGAGAAGGAAACGGATACCATAAATCAAGCCCAAGAATCAAAGCAGGCGCAATTGGATCAAGAGGGCTCATTCCTCGGATATGAGAAGCCTCCTAGAGAGAAACTCGCTATGGATGAGGACAACCGCCCTAAGGTTGGTTTGTGGGGTATATTGAAGTCTATGATCGGCCAAGATATGACAAAAATGACATTGCCAGTTTGCTTCAATGAGTGTACATCATTGCTTCAAAGATTGGCAGAGGACATCGAGTACAATGACTTGCTCACCAAGGCAGCAGGTATCGACGATTCAACTTTAAGACTTGTATTTGTTGCTACATTTGCGGCTTCGGAATATGCTTCCACTACCAACAGAATTGCGAAGCCATTCAATCCTTTGCTCGGTGAAACATTTGAGTATTCTAGACCTGACCAGAATTTTAGATTGTTGACGGAGCAGGTGAGTCACCATCCTCCAATTAGTGCTTGCCATGCAGAATCTGCAAAATGGGACTATTTTGGTGAGAATGCCGTTGATCCACAATTCCGTGGTCGTTCTTTCGATGTGAAGCATTTAGGAAAAATGTTTTGTACCATCAGACCAGATAATGGTGCCATCAATCAAAAGGGCGAAAAGGTTGACCATGAGTTATACAGCTGGAAAAAGGTTAATACTTCTGTTATTGGTATTATCACGGGATCGCCATCAGTTGATAACTTCGGTACAATGGAGGTACGTAACCACACAACAGGCGACGTCATCCATGTTGAGATGAAGCAAAGAGGATGGAAAGCATCTTCAGCATATCAGTTGACAGGTACTGTGTTGGATTCCAAGGGTGATTCTCAATGGGTGATTGGAGGACACTGGAACTCCAAGATTTTTGCCAAGAAGGTGAGCGCCGACTACGACGAAAAGAAGAAGGAGCAATTCGGTGATCAAGACGATGAGCATCCCTCAGATTATTACAGTGGAGCCAAGTTCCTCGTGTGGCAAGCGGCCCCTAGACCTAAGGTTCCATTCAATTTGACATCATTTGCCGTGACATTGAATGATCTCAACGACAACCTCAAGCAATGGTTGCCACCAACCGATACTCGTTTGAGACCAGATCAAAGGGCCATGGAAGATGGCAGATATGATGATGCAGCTAGAGAAAAGACCCGTGTTGAGAACAAGCAAAGAGCAGCTAAGAAAGCAAGAGATCAGAAGCGCCAATCATACAAGCCAAACTGGTTCGTGAAGCTGAAACATCCAGTGACCGGAGACGCTTACTGGCATTTCAACGGCAAGTACTGGCAGCAGAGAAAGGACCATGAGTTGGCCAACACTGGAGACATCTACTAGGTTATAGTAAGAGGTCCACAATTGAGAAGGCTTCCAAGAAGAGGCCCCTACGCCCTTGGATAAATATTTGCAGACTTAGAACCTTCGCTTGAAGAATATATATCCGCATTGATGATCAGCATTGTAGCCAGAATCATGTTCACAGTAAAGTGGGAAACGGAAGGTGGTTTGCCAGACTCACACATGTCCTATGAAGGTCCCCGCAATATCCTGCGTGTGCGGGCATCGCATGAGATAGGCGGAAAAATTAAGAAGTACCTAGCCACTCCACCACAAACTTCGAAATGGGAAAGAAACGCACCAACAACAAGGACTTGCTCGAGAATGAGTCGCAGGTAGCACCCATTCTCGAAGTTGCATACAGCGACCCCCTCTTTGCGGTGGCCGCCCACCCCACGAAACCCTTGGTAGTCTCGGGTCTTGCCACAGGTCACGTTTACTGTCACACATACGAGCCAGAGGCACTTGAGGATGCGCTAGTGCAGAAGAAAGAGGCCTTCATCCGCAAAGAAAAGCAAAAGTCCATCAAGGTGTCGGCACTCAAAAACAAGTGGTGGTCCTACGAGGCCGACCACAGCAAGATCAGCGGAAACAAGCACATTGTGACTGCATGGAAGACCAAGCGGCACAAGGGCTCTTGCCGGTCGGTTATCTTCGATACCCTTGAAGGCAGTGTCGGAGAAAACATATATACGGTTGGTACAGACCACATTATCAAAAAGGCGCAGAGTGAGACGGGAAAAGTGGTGTCGAAGTCCGAGATCTCCGAGCACTTTGAGGACAAGGATGCGGTGGTTACCCTAGCAAATTCTTCAACACATCCATTTCTCTTGGCCGGAACTGAAAATGGCAATGTTTTGGTGTACGATTGCAACAACCTCTCGACCAACAAGTTGAAATTTGACAAGTTGACTGGTGTGCACGAGGACACCATCAGCAAGATCTTGCCCATGCCTGACGTGTCTGCCTACCACTACCTCACTCTTGGGTCCAGCACATTGAGTCATATCGACATCCGTAAGGGTGTGATCACGCAGTCTGACGATCAAGGTGACGAATTGTTGTCCATGTGCTATCCTTCGAACTTTATCAGCGGGCACAAAAACGACTCTGTGGTGGTGTCTCACGGAGAAGGTATCATCACGCTCTGGCGCAAGTCCACCAACAATTTCATGGACCAGGTTTCCCGTGTCAAAGTGAACAAAAACGCTTCGATTGATGCTTTGATCTCGACCATGAACTCCGGCGACCCAGACTTAATCGATGGTATTTGGTGTGGTGACAGCGATGGGCTTGTACATAGAGTGGACTACAAGCGAGGCAAAGTGATGGAGACAAGAATGCACTCTTCCATCATGAGCAAGTCCGGAGCCGTTGATGAAGTTGGTGGCTTGGACATAGATTGTGAATACCGCTTGGTCAGTTCCGGAATGGAGGGCTTGAAGATTTGGTCTTCTGATAAGGCAACCGACTCCGACGCAGACTCGGATGGTGACAGCGACAATGACGATGATGACAGCGACTCGGATGATGACAGCGACTCTATGCTGGACTCTGGGATTTCGGACGACGCGGGCTCAGACAATGAGCTGCTTTCTGGTAGCGAGATGGGTTCTGATTTGGATCAAATGGAAGAATCCGACTCTGATGACGAGTCTGAACAGGAAGAAACACAGGGCCCACAGATTGTCCGTAAGAAGCGCTTGAACGTCAGCGAGGTCATCCAAAAGCCGAAAAAGACAAAGATTGACCTTAATAAACTCGTTGAGAAAGAAACTCCAAGCGCAGAAGATGATAAAACGAAGGCCAAGAAGATGAAGAAAATGAAGAAGTCTACTCCCGACAACGGCATATCTAGATTTGATGGTTTGTGATGGATATGATCAACCATGGGCTTCATACTCGAGCTCGAAATTTGACTTCCGATCGGAAGAGTTCGTTTAGGCCTACCAACATGCATCTTGTTCAGCGTGATGGGCCCTTCGGTATCAAGAAAATTGACTTGCACTTTTGATCACCAAGAGAGATGTTATTTGTCGGGGATCAGGAATGAACTATCGGTACTAGTTCTCGTTCGAGCTCTCTAGTGAGGATACTTGATGATACCTCCGTCTAGTTAAATCGTACAGACACGATTGAGCTTGACAAGCGAGCACAGAATACAGAACACACAAGTGTGGGTGCTACATAGAACAGCAAAACAGTAATAAAAAGCGAATGGTAAAGATATAATCAGGTGTAGACCCATGTCATGCAAGCAGCGTCGCTCACAGGTTCTTCGCGGGAAAAGCGCATCTGCTGAAAATTGCCGTCAGTCCAACAGCGGTCCGACTCAAGAACCCGAAGGTTGGGGCAAGCATGGACTTCACCATCTCGTGACCGGCTATTCCTCATAAAAAAAAAAAAGAAAACAGTCATTTAGTAGCCTAATGGGCGCCAGCCTGTGATTGCAAAATCTTGCAGCCCAAAATGTGGAGTCTATCCAGGACACTCGCGCAGATAGATTGTCGTGAGGATAAGGGCGCATTGACACACAGCTCATATAATCAGCAGCACCAGCAGCCAGCAGCGCAAAATTGCCCACATTTCCCATGGAGAAACTGAGACTACAGGAAGTGGACAATGTGCTTCTCACCCGCCGAGGCCACCACATCCGGGGCTCCCTCGTCCTATCCCGCTACCATATGGTGTTCTCCTTTGAGGCAATGCAGAAACCACGAGAGATCTGGATCTGCTACCCGATAATCGAGAGGGTCAAGAAGTCCCGCGGATGCTCCTGGGTCCAAGGGAGCACCAATGGTCTGGCTTTGCCGCAGGTAGCAGACTTCGATGCCTACAGTGCTTCCAACATCCATATCGTCTGCAAAGACTTTTCCTATTTCCTGTTTGATTTTACCAACGATGCCATTTGCTCGGAGGTGTTCGCCAAGCTCAGTCAATTGGCCACCGCCGCAAAGGTAAAGGGGACCATCGGCGAGTTCTATGCCTTCGACTATAAGCCAAATGCCTTGGAGCTGAAGCTCTCGGGTGCCGGGTGGCGCATATACGATCCCAAGCGAGAGTACCGTCGACAAGGCCTTTTGCACGACGATCCAGAAGCATCGGCATGGCGACTCACTACCCTCAATACTGACTATCGCTTCTGTCCTTCTTACCCAGAAACGTTCATGGTACCGTCTGCCATTTCGGATAGTGTACTCCAACACGCCGGCAAATTCCGTTCCAAACAACGGGTGCCCGCCATCGTTTATCGACATCGCCTCGGTTCCAACCGCAACATCATCGCGAGATGCCTGCAGCCACTCGTGGGTCTCAACATACAAAACAGGTCCATCCAGGACGAAAAACTCGTCGAGGAGATATTCAAGTCACAAGTGCCTACTGAATCTGGCCTGGAACAGCTCCAAAGAAACCTTATAGTCGATCTCAGGCCCATCACCAATGCTATGGCCCAACATGCGCTAGGCGCCGGAACTGAAAACGTGGAGTACTATAGAGGCAGAGGCTACACGGACTATCCCAACGACAAACAAGGCATACATCGGGGCCAGCAGGTCGAAAAGATCTTCTGTAATATTGATAATATCCACGTCATGCGCGACTCTTTGAACAAGTTGACTGCCATATTGTGTGATCTCGATAAAAATCCAACGGAATCTCAACCAACTCTGGTGCCATCTCAGTTGCTCCAGCAGGCACTCACCAAGACTCAGTGGCTTCATCGACTCTCCATCATCCTTCAAATTGTGGATAGAATAACTAAGTCAGTTCATCTCAATAACACAAATGTATTGATTCATTGTTCTGATGGATGGGACCGCACGTCACAGATCTCAGCATTGACTCAACTTTGTCTTGATCCATACTTCAGAACCATGGAAGGGTTCATGGTCCTTGTGGAGAAAGAGTGGTTGAGCTTCGGTTTTAAATTCTCGACCAGAGGTGATCATGGTGGCTGTATGGGTGCAACTATGTCATCCATGCCTAAAGAGCCTAAGCAAGATTCCGGCGGGGCTGATTCAGAGCTACTGAACCCACTCCAGAACTTGAATATTAGCCAGCCGCAAGCCGCTGGAATTCAAGTGAATGGAAGTGCAAAGACAACCGTTACTTCATTCTTTCAAAGAGCTGCAAATCATATCAAGAATACAACCTCAGCAGCGGAGGCGACAGGTGAAAACAATTCTGTGTACTCTGGAAGTAACGAACGTTCTCCTATTTTCCACCAGTTCTTGGATTGTGTCTACCAGATCTTGAGACAACAGCCCGACAAATTCGAGTTCAACAGCCGGTTCTTGAAAAGGCTTTTCTATCATTCCTACTCGTGTCAATATGGAACATTTTTGTGCAATTCTGAAAAGAGCTTAAAGCGGGAAGAAAAATTGAGCATGAGCACGGTCCTGGTTTGGGATTATTTCATGTCTCGCCCAAAAGAATTCTTGAACCCGGCTTACAATGCAGAAATAAATGTGGACGTTGTCTTTTTCAATTATTCGGACGTGAAATGGTGGCACGAGCTTTACGGAAGATCTGATACGGAGATGAATGGTCTTTCCAATGAGTTGGATAAAAAGTTTTCAAAGCTTGGAGAAGCTAGTGCTCTACCCGAGGGCTCTCAGCTGGGTGCATCCAGAGACGCGGGGCCAAATTCCAAACCTTAAAATATGAGAGTCATATAGGAACGGGAGACGCAGACTATACCTTGGAATTATCATTCAATGACCATCTAATGAGCTTGATCAGGAAATGGTTAATGTCTTCATAACTCGGTGTCTCTTCTACGTAGCTGACATATTAATGCATACTAAACTACATTTCAAGACCAAAGAGTATCCAAGACAAAGTAATCTTTGACAAGCGCCGCTCGAAAAGGCGGGACCCCTCTTTCACTTGCCGGTTATACAACCCAGACCGGTGGGAACTGTGTGCATTTATTTATTATTACCTCTAACGGGCCTCGACCCTCCGAAGTTTGTGTGTGATGAATGCGGCGCAGTCAATGACGCAAACGAGTCCAAATTTTATCTTTTTCATCTATGCGCACTGCGCCGTTGTGCAGGACGCGTGTGTCTAATGCGGTCTTGATTGAGCAAAGGCGCACATGCGATCCGATTCGGTTCTGCCTAGTGCCAAGTGGAAGAAGAGCATCGAGTTACCTCAAAAAGTCAAAAATTAAGACACCAACCGTCGTAAAATCTCCAAGAGCCTAGGTGGAAAGAGTCTGCTAATCGACAATAACTGGAAATCATGAGGCCCTTAACCAGTGGTACATGCTTATATAATCTAGAGAGAACCAGACATCTTTACTCTTCAAGAGCCTACTCCAGGCTTGCTGAAAACCTCACATGTGGTCCACAGGGAGTAGAGGGAAGACTACCGGCAACATTCCACAAGCCCGAGGAGTCAGGCTCCAGTACATCTGTCACCATCGTGGATCCTTTCAGTATCTACCACAACTACGTCAAACTGGGGAAGCTCGTTGAGGACGAATCGCAACTTCGAGCAATGAAGGAATTCCAGAAGCTTTTCTATCGGCTTGTGGACTACAAGCCTGAACAAGAAGTTGCCATCAAAAGATCGATACTCATCAGAAAGCTAGAGGTGTTGAAGGCCGAGGAGGAGAAACAGGTCTCTGTGCAGAGCCAGCCTTTACTGAGGTTCCGTCTGTTGTTTCGCCGGGACGTGGAAACAAGAAAGCGGGAGGTGGTGCGTTTTATGACCGATGAAGAGGAGTTGCGTACAATCCCATCTCCTCAGGGCTTGCTAGTGAACGGCGAGGTTGGATGTGGCAAGTCCATGCTCATGGACATCTTTGCCAGCAGCTTGCCTCACTGTTCGAAAATGCGCTGGCATTACAGTAACTTCATTCTTTGGGTGTTTGGAGAAATCCACAAGATCCAGAAGGAGCGGATGTTCACGGCGTCTGTTTACGGCAAGCACAAGATGACCATGGAGAATGAGTTTATTCTCTTTGAGATTGCGCAAAAAATGATTGAGCAACTGACGGTGTTTATGCTAGATGAGTTCATGCTTCCGGATGTGGCGGCGGCCCAGATCATCAAGATTTTGTTCACATACTATTTCAAGCTCGGTGGTGTTCTTGTTGCGACATCCAACAAACTCCCTGAAGAGCTCTACTCTTCCGAATTCAACAAGGTGAGGTTCAAGTCTTTTGTGAGCATTCTCAATTCTCGGTGCATAGCCATGGATATGAACTCACAGATTGACTATCGTCAACAGTTTGCTTCATCATCTATAGAGGAGAGCAACATGGTGGTGAAAAAGGGGTGTGAGGAGCACGATATGAAGTGGACTCGGTTGGTGGCACAGAAGGCGCTCGGACTTCTGAACAAAATACTGGAAGCACCAAGCTTTCTGTTGGACCGTGTCGATTGGGTTCCCATGCAGCTTACAGTGTATAACCGCAAGTCTCTGATACCCCGCACTTATGGCGATGGAACAATATGCTTTGTCGATTTCGACGTGATCTGCAAGGGTCTTTACAGCTCCTCGGATTACATCACGCTCGCATCAACATTCAAGACTGTGGTGATAGACCACGTTCCTGTCATGACAGCGAAAATGAAGAACGAGGCCAGGCGGTTCATCACCCTATTAGATGCATTATACGAAGCACGCTGCCAGCTTTATTTGCGAAGTCAAGCACCACTCGACGACCTTTTTTTTCCAGAGTCCTCGGAGAGTTTGCAAATAGATCGTGAGTCGGTGCAGCAGGAAGAAATGTTTGCCAAGACTGCGATGCAAACGCTCAATCCGTACCGGCCGAATGTATCGTCGTATGACCAAGACTACGCCAAAGAATACAACAATGACGATGATACCCGGCAGAAGAATTTTGGTAATACCAAGGCGTTTACAGGTGAAGACGAGAAGTTTGCTTACAAGCGAGCTATTTCTCGAGTCCGTGAGATGGTGGCGTCCGACCACTGGCGCAGCTCTGACCGGTGGATACCTATCCACGAGACCATGAGGCCATGGGAAGACTCTGTGAAAGGGTTGCAAACATCCACGGCACTGCCCGTGTCGCCAGATCTCGGGTCGATTTCGGACGAGAGAATTCTGGTGAATGAAATGAAAGACATCAAGGTGGCCATGAGAAGTAGCTCGCCCAGAGAATTGAGCGCGCAGTACGATGCTTCATTCAGAGAGTTCAACAGCAAGGTGGCGCCCGCAATTGTGAACTCTCTGCATTTCTGGGGCATTGGCGAATGGACGCATGGACAGCGCCAGAAAATCAAGGATAGAATAGCCCGCATATGGGTAAGCGGGGGTATTAAGTAAGCTGGTGTTGAGCACGAGCACTTTATTCTAAAGCTGCAAAATGCGGACCTGCTGCTTGAGATCTAGTGGAGTGAAGCAACCCGTGAATCACAAAGAAGAGGTGAGTGCGGTGGCTCTCACTTGTGAGCTATCGGTTGACGGCGGTGATGTGATTATGGGTGTATTGAATCGGTGAGGAGACAACGTGAGGTTCTAGTGCCTGGCGTAGTAACTCGCTCCATCAAGCCCAGCTACCACAATCTGCAAAGGCAAGCCGGTTCAACCATTTAATCTACCGAGAACTTACAACACGTGATCTGCAAATGGCTTCCGATACAGGCTTTCATTATTTTTTTTACCATCACATCCTTTGGCCGCTTAGATGAGCGCTCGCTAGGGCCTGTTGTACAGAAGAGCCTTTCACAGGGTTGACTCCGTTTGATGCAGCGAGAGGCCGACAGAAGGGTCCACAGCTCCTTATTTACGTACATCTACCACTCAATAAACACTCCAAGATAGAAACACACCCACATCGACTGAACCCAAGAAACCCACTTTTCATGCTCCCTTACTTAAGTGGGCTGAAACCATCCGAGGACCCTCGCATCAAGAGCTGCACATGCGCTCTCCCCGGATTTTCCGCGCCTACTCCCCTCAGGCCTCTCACGTCTGGAGCCAAACCAATACCCACTTGTTTAACTCCAAAATACAAGTCCTAATACAGATCAACTGCCAGCAGTCGACCATATAGGACCCTCAAAGAAGCCCAGGCCAAGCGCAAAGAAAAAGTTGCAAAAGAGAAATCTGGCCAGTATTTAGCGTGTTGTTGAAGACGCCCAGAAGCAACCCCTTCCCCATTCAGTTCTTCCCCCGGATCTCTGTCCGTTTTCAATATAACCGTTCTTCTAGTTTGACCATGAGTGTACTCACGGCAGAACGACTCGTCAAGTTGGCGTACAAGTACCCAAGCCTCTATAACAACTGGTATATACTTGCGCTGACTGCGCTTACAGCGGTCAACCAACCCGAGGAGATCGGTAAGGTGTTGCACTTTGCCTTGCGCCAACAGCTTCTCGAAGCGCTGCCTTCCTTGGAAAAGTCGCTCTTGACCGACCCATACTTGTTGAAGTTGGCTGAAGATTCCATTGCCTCGGCTGCGAAGTACGACGAGTTCACCGCCACAGGCGTCAACTTGCCCGACATCTTGATCCCTTACACCTACCACGACAAACTCCCGCTTCCTTACAAGTACAGCCGCAGTGAGGACATCCACGCTGCCCAAAGCTTAGTGGCCAACAAGATCCGCGAGGCCATCTTGAAGATCGCCCCCATCTCGGGTCTCCCCAAGTCTATCAATGCCTTGACGGCCTTGCGAAACGTCACACCGTCCAGCGTGAAGCCGGACCTGAAGCCCAAGAGGAATTCCGTGGTGGTGCCGGGCCACGTGAGCTCCTCGTTATTGGTGCAAGAAGATGTAGCTGGCACACGTTTCGAGAACGACCGCATCCCAACCTACGACACTATCGACGGGCCCATTTCCCAGCAATCCATCAACAGCGCAAATCTTCTCAGCAACACTGTGCGAGGCTCGGACTTCTGGAGCTCTGTGTACGGCAAGATCCGCAACCGCGTCCGTAATCAGATGTACAATGCCTACCCAGACTTGTGGCAGTATGCATTCCACTGTGTGTATGGCCTGGTGTTGAGTGAGACAAGCATCATCTCTGCAAAAGAGACTTCTTTTTGCGTCTTGTGCTCTTTGATTCCCCAAGATGTCAATCCAACATTGAAGGGGCATTTGAAGGGAGCCGTGAATATGGGCGCCCTGAAAGGAGAGTTGGACGAGCTCCGTCTTCTCACTTTTGATGTTTGTGATTGGTCCGGGAATGTTCATTGGAAAGGCGGGAAGGAGAGCGTTGCCAAATTATAGCCTCTCGTCGAAGAAGTCAATGGCAAATATCATTGCTGATAAGACCACCAAAAGATTTGTGTTGTCTTTGATTATGCTAGTTCTTCTTATAGGACCATCGTGGATTATAAATCGGGTGTTCCCGCATAGGAGAATTGGTTTTCAAAGGGCACAGCGTAATCGTGGAGCCGGCCGGTGAATACATATCAATTAAAGCGATTCAACGATAAGCTGTAGGTCTACGCGGAAATCGAAAGGGCCTGTGTCCAGAAAGTACATTGGCAATTGCCTTAGCGAAAGAACCAGAAAGAGTGTACCGTGTGTTGGCAGGATAGGCAAATTATCCTACTTGCGATATGCTTATCAAGGCCAAGAGCAGGATCTGGCCGTGGCTAAGCGAAGAGGCCAGATGATAGTCACCGTGACACTTAAATCACACAAGAGAACTCGGATAGATCGAAAGAATGAACGTTTATTCTAGGATATATTAGCCAGCAATAATCAAGGGGCTCGGAAAATGCTAAAGAAGTAAAGTATGTATCCAAGACTGGAGACAAGACAAGGCCTGTGAGTCGAGGAGTAAGGCAGCAGAACAGTCGAGCCCAGAAATCTATAACTTGATTCTGTCTTGTCTTTGGATCAAAACTACCTGCGAGCCACAGAACACGAAGAACGCCAAGTAGACAAAGACGGCACCAAAAACGGTCTTGGCGACGGCACCACCATCTTCAGGGTCATTAATGGAGCCCATCATCGATTCGTGGCCAACCTTGAAAAGGTAGCCAATGACAGATAAGATCACAATGGCAAATGCTGACAATATGGTGCAGAAATAGGCCTTTCCGGTAGATACAACGGGCTTCATGGTGGAGTAGTTGCTGGTGGTAGAATACCCAGATTGCACCTGTGGTATATGGGTGCGCGCTACTAGGTGCAGGAACGTGGTATCTTTACGGGTGTCTCTTCTGTCCGGCGTCCACCGAACTTTGGAGGGGCCAAGATATTCTGGGAACTTTGGTGAGCTCAATGGGTTTCTCGTTGATACAAGGGGTCTTGAATGAGTAACTTGCTCATTTTCGGAGCAAAAATCTCATGTGTAAGTTTTTTTGTGCCGATAAGATTTATCTTTGCAGGATTGAGAAGCGACACAATTCAGAAAAAACGTGAGAAAGTGCGGAAATGTTACAATTAGGTCCACTGCATGGAAAAGGCCATGAATTGAAAAGGCCATGAATTGAATACAAAGTTGTTCCGCAGACGAAAGTATCAAAAACCGGATTAAGTAGAAATGAAAAAAGATCGTATCGAAAACTTAATGATTCATACAAAGAAACGGTATAATATATGGGCATAAAAATTCGCTCGGAGCTCTAGGGGCACCGAGAGAAGAAAGTAGATCCACAGAATTTCTCCAGAATGTAGACAGAAGTCTGATTATAAAATGAAAAAGATAATTCAACGCTCAATACAGCGTTACGCAAGGCACTCTACTGCTAAAAACTCAAAAGACAATCGACTACAATGCACGGACGAGACTGCAGACGAAATTGCCCGAAAATACCTTTATTGAAGTACGGAACATATGCCATTGAATATCGATAGCTGTCTGACACTGTCTTGCCCACATCCATCTTATGTAGCTTCTTATTCTAGTGCATTTATTTTGTTTCTATACATCTAAGTTCAACGGCGTTTGAGCACCGCGAAAGGTTGTCTTCACTTGATTGAGGACAAGACTATATGAGTTCCGAAAAGAATCAAGCTGATTGAATTGGAGAGTTTTTCTTTTGGTTATACTCCTTGGCTTGCTGTCTCACATAAAGGATGGTGGTGGTACCGAAAATCAAGGTGACGAAAACAAGCGTGGCGTTGATAGGAGTAGGGTTCATGTCGAAGGTGGAGTGGGTAAGCTTATCCAAAGTGGATTGGAAGAAGTTCACAAATCCAGCAATGCAAATAATTGACCCGTAGACCGTTCCGAAGGTGTCAAAGCCAAAGACCTTGGCACAAAAGTCGGAGACGGCAGTGTAAAAGAATGGTCTGTAGGCGACAAAGAAGCAAATGTTCAACACACCGGCATACATGCTTGGGATAAGCCCAAGAATACCAATAAGCAAGGAGATCGAGAGCAAAGCGACTAAAACAGCCACCGTAGAGCAATAGTCCAAGAACAAGCCGATAAATGGAATGGAGATAATACCGCCTAAAGGCAAAGCAATGTCGAAAAATCTGTTGATCAAGGCACCTCTACTGACGGAGCCCAACAAGTAAGTGTATTGGGTACCAACCGTGGCCACAAAGTAGTTGAGTCTCAACATTTGAATGGTGGCGAACAAACACATCAAGTAAAACCATGGGGTGTGGAGCTGATACCTGGCAGAGTACCCATGCAAGATACCAAAGATTCCGCCTGACTGAGTGATCAAGAACTCTTCACCTTCTGAGTCGTATGGCTGCTTGAGAGCATCACCAATGGAGTCTCTTCTCTTAGGTTGAGGAATTTGAACCTCAGCGGACAACAAGGCGTCTGTTTCGGTGGGTGGTTGCGAGGCCTCGCCCGAAGCAGCGATGGCGTCAGAGGATGGCTCTGGAGAGGTCTTGTAAGATTCGGTAGGCATGTAGAGAACCTGAGCAACAGTAATGAAGATTGGAACAAGCAAGTAGAGTTTGTAGAACTTGTCCAAGGTGAAAGCCTCGTTGGTGGCATTGTAAGCAATCCTGTAGATCAAGAAAACGGCCGAGGAAGCATCAAAAGCACCCGTCAAAAGAGCCAAGATAGTACCACTGCGGGCAGGGAAAGAGTTGGACAACTGGAAGGAGGACATGAAGGCGAATGGGCCACCCAAGGCCATGGAGGCGTAGCCCACCAAGTATGGGTCGAAGATGGGGAACTTGGCAACAATCTGCTTGCTGAAGATGAAGATGAAACATGCGACGTAGAGGAAAAACGCACCCACCAAGCCACAGAACTTGGGGCCCAAGTGGTCCAAACAAGTGCCAATCACCAAAGCCGACACGTTGGTGAGCATGGCACCGACAGTGAACATCATGTTCAACTTCAAGTCTTGCAGAGTGCACTTGGCCACGTTCTCCTCGGCAGCACTGGCCATGGTGGTGACAAGAGAAGTGACACCAAAGCTCTTGGGGTCCATGATGTAGTTGGACCAGGCATCAATGGAAGTAGAGTTGACGGAGACGTCACACAAGCCCTCGTAGATCTTCTCCTTGATGAGCACGGGTTTCAATGCAGCGAAACCAAAGATGGGGCCACCAGAGAGTAAGCACCAGAAGATGGCACTAGCACATTGCAATACTCTGCGGTTCAGAGACACTTCGTGGGCGAGCATCGCAAAAGGGAAGGCGGGGACAGTCGATTGGAACAGGCGTCGGGGAAGGGATGTGCTGATGAAATCCAGGAGACACGGCGGTGTGAAGGTGGGAGCTGGCGAAAGCTTGTGGAGCAGAGAAAAAAAGATCCGAGGACGAAGCCACCTGGTAAATATTTCAGGGCTTTCTGGTTGGCAGTTGAGAGTAAGCGTCGGCCAGGAGCGATAAGAGGATGCCCGGCCTGTGCCATACAGCCGCAGGGTGCAGGACACCGTGCGTGGCTGATAGCGCGTGAAATGCAAAATTTAATCTCGATGCACCGAAAGGGCGCGCCCTGTTGCGGCACCTGGGCTCGGCCGGCGCTGCCCGGCCATGCCCACAGGGCCGGGTCTCTGGCGGGAAGCCCCCCGTTTCTCTTTCATGCGGCGCTCGCCATGCTGTCATCACGTCCAGCTGCGTTTTCCGCGTGTTCCAGCACACAGGCCCTGGGCAGCTGAGTCGGCGAATCGGCCCTACACGGCTACATCTCCGTGCGGCGTGCATGGTCTGGCTTTATTTTCCTTTGAATGTTGCGCGCACCTAAACATGTCTAATCGGCCACGAAGCGCCTTGTCCGGCGCAGCACGTGCGCATCAGAGCGTGACCGCGACCTCACTAGTTCGCACCCCCACACCGCGCGGGGTGGGCCCCACAATGTTCCGGCTATTGCCCCGGCTTTAGCCCAGGACCAGCTCACGCACACGTCTGTCTGCACTTTCTCTCTCTTCTTGTTTCTCTTCACGATACAACATGTCTTCATTGAGTGATCTTACTTTCCTGGAATTGGAGGCCTTGGAGGGCCAAGACATCACGCTCCCCCGGTTCGACTCGGAAATCGCCTGGAGGGTCGGGTGCCATGCCCGCCAGCTTGCACAGAAACTCTCCAAACCCATTCTCATCGATATCACGTTTAGCAACGGCCAAGTTGCCTTCCACTCTGCTTCCAGAAACGGCGGTATCCTCGACAATGACCGCTGGATCAAGAGAAAGCAAAACACCGTGTTCCGCTATGGCAGATCCTCTTTTTGTTTCGGTAGAAAAGTCGCCGACAAAATCAAAGCCAACCCGGGCTTGACTCTTCAGACAGCTTTCTTCATTGATCCAATGGACTATGCAACCCATGGCGGATCGGTACCCATCAGGGTTCAGGGGTTCGAAGGTTTGGTGGGTGCACTCACCGTGAGTGGTTTGGCCCAAGACGAAGACCACCTCTTTGCGTTGTCAGTGTTGAAGGAGATCAAGGCTGAATTGGAGTCCGAGACTCAGTAAACACTTCTGGCGTCCCCGAGAATCGCGCCGCTTTTGCTCTAAGGGGGCTGGTCCGGATTCGGCCCCTCCATTAGAGCCAAAATTGGCCATGTCCATCTGGACTATTTCAATTACGGTCTGATACGATACCCCGCCCAGCATCGCTTGCCTACAAATGGATAATTCCACATATTTTATACAACTTTTATTTTTCGTTTTCATTTCTTATACTCTTACGAGCAAAGTCAGTATTGACCCCAGCGGCCGCCTTTCATTGTGTTGAATCAAAATCATTCCCCTCTCGACGACTCAGAGCCGCAAGAAAGCTGCTTGGAGCCCACGAGATTCTCCGAAGCCTCACTACAGTCGCGCTTCAAGTTCGTGTTTTGCTTCATGATTCGCCGATGGTAGTAACAGAACACGTCTAAAAGCGTCGCAGGTTGGGACTGGAAAATGGAGTCCCGGAGCTCGGGGTCAGCGAGCCCACTGAGAAAATAAAACACCCAGTGGGAGCTCGAGATCAGATACGTTTCGGGCTGGCTTGCTTTGAGAGTGGAAAAGTCGTAGAAATAGTCCAAGAAGTCACCTCGTTGTTGCATGGACGCCACTTTGACATGGAATGCGTAGTTAATGTTGGCTGAACTTTGAGGCGGCTCCTCGTCCCTGGAATCTGCCATACGCCTTCTGAGACCTCCGGACCGGGGAATGGGGTTATCGGAAAGTCCTTCGCTAGCAAGAGGCAGTCCAATCGACCCCAACCCGGCACAGCTGACTTCTGCACTGGGCGAGCCCAAGTACTCGGCGTCGCTCTCATATTCGAAGTCTTCCCCTGTTGCAGAAATCTCAGGGTACCTACGACCGGGATGCCATGCGCTGATAAAGCAGTCTACCGAGGTGGTGTAGGAAAAGGCATCGCTGTCCAGCTCCCACAAGTTGGCGTCTGGATCCACGTCGGACGAGAAATTCAAGGCGAGCTTCATCCTGGGCAAGTCCCAATTTTCTTGGGTATCGCCGTGGTCGGCTTCTTCTGTCTCATACTCGCTCTCATCATTGTCGCTTTCCCAAAGGACTTCGTTAGTGGTGGGTGTTCCGTGGCGTTCTCTTGGTTGGTCAGTCGATGGGGTGCTTCCGAACAGAAACGGGGATTGACAATAAGAGACTGAATGCATTGTAGGCTCTAGTGGTTGGTCTGCGAATGCTTAACAAAAAGTTGCAAAGACCAGATATAAGTACTTCGCTTTAGAAACATAAATGCTAGTTTTTTGGTATGAAGGGTGCACAAAGATTCGGCCACCTGTTTAGTCATATTTGCAGTCGGCTTTGCTGCCGAGCTCTCGCATACCAGGCGTCAACTGCAACTGAAACCTGTAACATCCCGATGAATTGCCTTTAGAAAAGGCCTTAGAGCCATGAAAAAATGACCATTTCTCCGTGACCATTTCTTTTGTGATAAGATTATCCAAGACATATTCTACCAGTGATGCTTTGTTGCGAATTCATTGACGCTTATGTTCTTGCACTTCGAGTTCCCACCTCGTTTCTTATCCATGGAGAATATTCTTCTTGCTTCCATTAAAATTCCTTGAAACGGTGGACTGAACCTTTTCTGCATCGGGTATTTGCTCTTTAAAAAAAGCGTGGACTGGAGGGAAGAGTAAATAGAGAAATATGGTATAGTTCACTACTAGATTTTATTTTCTATAAGATGCTTCACTAGCTCAGTTGGCAGAGCGTCAGTCTCATAACTTCTGTTGTGTGTTATCTGAAGGTCGACAGTTCGAACCTGCCGTGGAGCATTTTATTTTTTCTGCTTTTTAGCAAACACGTTTTTTTTTTGGAAGATTCTGGTGTTGCGGATTGCGAAAAATCATCGTAAGCTGACTTTTTATTCAAAATTTTTTTCGATGGATATTGTTCACAGTACTTGGTCTAGGACCTGAGGGTTGCTTGGACGTCTAAGCGCATCTTCTGCACACAATCTTAGATATGCTGTATACGAGCCTTTTTTTTTTTTTTTAATTTTTTTTTATGCGAACTATAAATGACTAACAGGTCCCTTATTTGCCTCTTTGAAACGATAGATTTTTAATATAGTTTGGCACAGAATGGCACAAATCCTGTCGCAAGGCAATAATGCCATCATATATTTGAGTTATGCGGCTCTTTTATTCTCTGGGCTATTCCTTGCTTGGAAATTTGCCAACAAGGATAATTTCCTATCGTCAAATGGAACTCAGTCAGGACTACCATTGGCCGTCAACTTTATCGCTTCAGGTACGTACTAACATCTATTAGGCAACGTGATAATCTATTTGAATTTTCACGTATAGATGCAACATGCTAGCGGGTGCCTCTCCTCTTCCGTTGGAATTGGAGAAGCTGAGATACACCGTTTGAACTCGATCAAGCTAGAACTTGCGTGAGGAGGCCAGTTGCATACCAGCAGAGCGGGGTTGTTAGACTATGCTGATTAACTGTCGGTTACCAGAATTAATGTTTGATGAAAGCGAGAGGGCCTTCCGCCTAACTGGAGGTGTCTCGCCCCACAAGTAAAATGGAAGGATGTCATTAATACACTGAGTCTCTCGACCGAGTTCAATCCCACCCATGTGCTCACGTTGAACTAGCCATGGGTTCGAAGTCTCTCATTGGTCTTGTCGCTCGCCGTCCTGCCGCATAACCAAGAAATCTCCACATGTTTCTGTAAATGCTGCAAATTCTCACTGGCTCTCTTGA
Organism: Metschnikowia hawaiiana; assembly: GCA_002893645.1. Classification (NCBI taxonomy): domain Eukaryota; kingdom Fungi; phylum Ascomycota; class Pichiomycetes; order Serinales; family Metschnikowiaceae; genus Metschnikowia; species Metschnikowia hawaiiana. The sequence goes on from NXGY01000004.1 coordinate 121,431, forward strand.
CCCACTAGTACGGGCTTGGCAAACGCGTGGTCCATATTCTCGCCATACAAAAGTGTAATCTAGGCATACTAACAACAGCTATGGGATGTGGTATCCTTACCACTTACTCTCAGATTGCAAACATCGCTGGGCTTCACGGTCTTCTTGTGTACACCATCGCAGGCTCCCTTCCGATTCTTGGATTTGCTTTTCTTGGACCTCTCATTAGAAAAAGATGCCCAGACGGCTTCATTTTGACGGAGTGGGTTCGTGTCAGATTTGGGGTGGTGACGGCTCTCTACCTCTCCTTTTTCACCTGTCTCACAATGTTCTTGTTTATGATCGGAGAGCTTTCGGCGTTGCGCGGAGCCATAGAGACATTGACTGGGCTTGATGCTCTTGGTGCTGTCATCGTTGAGTGTGTGGTGACTACCATCTACACCCTGTTTGGAGGCTTCCGCGTGAGTTTCATCACGGACAACTTTCAGGGCGTGTTAGTCTTGGTATTGGTGGTGATTGCTGCCGCTGGAATGGGATCCCAGATTCACATCGATCCGTCCAAAATCGGACCTTCTCATCTCCTCGAGGGCAACAAACTTGGATGGCAGTTGGTCTACATCTTGCCGGTTGCAATTGCCACCAACGACTGTTTCATGGCTGGTTTCTGGTTACGGACGTTTGCCAGTAAGTCCAACAAGGATCTATGGATCGGCTGCTCCATAGCCGCCTTTGTGACGTTTGCCATCTGCACCTTGGTGGGAACTACCGGGTTTCTCGCCGTTTGGGCCGGCCAGTTGGAGGTCAATGACGAAAACGGCTACAATGCGTTTTTCATTTTGTTGAGCGAAATGCCCCGCTGGGTTGTGGCGTTTGTGCTCATCTTTGTCATTGCCTTGTCTACATGTACCTTTGACTCGTTGCAGAGCGCCATGGTCTCGACACTTTCCAATGACATATTCAGAAACAAGTTGAAAATGTTGTATGTGCGTGGGTTGGTTGTATTGGTCATGATTCCTACCATTGTCTTGGCGGTCAAGGTGGCAGACAACATCTTGCAGATCTACTTGATTGCGGATTTAGTGTCTGCAGCAGTGATCCCCTCTGTTCTTTTGGGATTGAACGATACGTGGTTCTGGTTCATCAATGGCGTGGATGTTATGGTCGGAGGCCTCGGCGCTTTGCTTGGAGTCTTTGTGTTTGGAACGGTGTACTATGGATCAGCCAAAGAAGGTGGAAAGCTCCTCCTTATATGGAACGGACTTTATGACCTGGAAGATTGGGGTCCTTTCGGAGCGTTCGTAATCACACCTGTGGGAGGGCTTCTTTTCACATTTATGTGCTCCGGATTGCGGATTGGAGCCTTGTACTTGTATTCCAAGAGCAGGGGTACCAAGTTCACAGCGTTGGAGAAAAGAGAAATCATTGTTGCAGACTACCAGTCTGAGCAATACGGTTCAACCGATGGCAGCTCCGTCAAGTCTGGGGAAGCCTGATATGCTTGAAGAATGATGTTTGGAGCCAGCGGTGTAATAAGTGATGGTAACTGGACGGACGAAGTGTGATGTATCGTTGGAGATAGATGGAGGTTTCTTGATGGAGTCTTTTCATTGGTAAGAGACGTAGACACTATGGAAAGACACAAGAGTGCATCAAGTGACATGTGAAGACACACACATAATAGTAATGTTTACTTTAGTTAATGGATTTTAATTTCGTTGTATGAGAAAACGTGAAAGCTTTCTGCTTTATTTCCTTATGAGATACAGTTTCTTTTGGACTGGATGAATGTGGTATCATGGATTTTTGCGGAAAGAATTTTGTTGGCGCTATTTTTGCACCCATTATTTGAACGCGAGGCCATGAACTTCGTTGATCATTTGTTAGCCTACGTACGCTAGAGGTTTGAGGGAAGATGACGGCAATGAAGTTCCATAAATACCTGAGAACGACATTTTTCGGGATTAATAAAGGTAGGAGAGTAAGAACCGTTGATAGAGCCTTCGCTGCGGAGAAAGTAAAGACAGAAAGGCAAGAAGCAAAAAAGGCAGCAAAAACAAGTAAAGAATTCTCCTTGACAAATGCAGGAAAGGCTGTTTTATAAACGATGAAAGAAAAACACCATTTACACAAGGCCTCATAAAAACATTCTGAAAAAGGAACTCAGCGGAAGGTCCGAACGGTCTCTAGACCACCGGTACATCACAGCGCAGCACTTGAAATAGAGAGGAGCGCGCAAAGGTGCAAAATACAACAGACTCCACAGCAGCCATCCTAGCAAAGAAAGGCTACCCAAAAAGGCCAACGGAATAAAGGCAATAGAAGAAAAAGAGGAGCATACCAGAGTTGAAACAAAGATACAAAAAGAAAACAACAAGCCACCAAAAAAAACAAACCAACGAAAACCACGTTTCTTCAAAAATATAAGACCAGTTCAGTCCAGCAGCCCGGCCCCACCGAAAAAGCGCGCTCTCTGCGACGCCAAAGCATTGGATCGGGGCATGCAAACAGGCCAAAATCCACAGGTCTTCCGCACAGCAGGCCTTAGCATCGCGCGCACATCACATAAAACATAAACACTTGGACCTCCACTCTTCATGACCACATCCGAGCCCTCAGAAACCCAGCCAGCCGGGGGTTCTCGCAAGAGGGTCTTCTCGGTCAGCTCGGGTCAATCGGCAGACCAGTTCATGTCGCAGCTCCTAACTCAGAAGCGGTACAGGATCAACGACGGGGAAGGCGACAGTGGTGAAGGCGACGACACCGCAAATGGCGGCGAGGACCGAGAGGACGACGAGGACGACGAGGACGACGGCGACGAGCTGCCGTCTGCTGCGCCGCGCCGTGCCGGAAGCATCCTCAAGCTCACGCTCAAGAACTTCATGTGCCACGACCATTTCGAGCTCAACTTTGGGCCCCACATGAACTTCATCATCGGCCGCAACGGGTCCGGAAAAAGTGCCGTGTTGACCGGCATCTCTGTTGGCTTGGGCGCCAAGGCCATGGACACCAGCCGTGGGTCGTCCATGAAGTCGCTCATCAAAGACGGCAAGTCCATGTCGCGTGTTGTTGTGGAGCTCGACAACGCCGGCCTCGATGCCTTTGAGCCCGAGGTGTACGGCCGCGTGATATCTGTGGAGCGCAAGTTGACCCGTGACGGCACCAACTCGTACGCCATTCGCAGTGAAAACGGCGCGGTGGTGTCCAACAAGAAGAAGACCTTGGACGAGATCTTGCAGCGCTTCTTCATTGTGGTGAACAACCCGTTGTCTTTCCTTTCTCAGGACAAAGCCAGAGAGTTTATTGCCAGCAGCACAGAGCAGACTCGCTTTGCCTACTTTTCCGAGGGCACCAACATCCAGCCCATCATCCGCAACTATCAAGAGGCCTCCCGCAGCATTTTGGGCCTTCAGACGCGCCTGGTGGCGGCCCGAAAGTACCTTGAGGACGCCACTCGCAAGTACAGCGAGTGTGAACGGAACTATCGCAAATACAAGCACTCCCACACCTTGAGACAACAACTAGAGAAGATCAATGGTAAAATATACTGGTTCAACGTCGAGGTGTTGCAGCGGCGCCTCCAGAAGCGTCAGTCTGATTTGGATGCCAAGCAACAGGAAATTGACGACACTGGTGCAGCCATCGAGAAGATTGTTGCTGATATCGAGTCCCACGACGAAGATGCGAAGGAGTCGGTGGCCCAAAAGGAAGTGCTAGAAGTGGAGGCAACTTCCAAAGACGAGCTTCTCAAGAAAGCAGAGCTGCTGTACAATGAAGCCGCAACCAAAGTTCAGAGTGTTCGGGCTGATTTGGTCAACTACAAAGCAGAGATAGAAGAGTTTGGAGAACAAATTAAAAAACACGAAGCCGCCATCAAGCACGAGCAATTGAAAATCGACGAGGCAAACGGAGGGTCCAAAGAGCTCATGTCGCAAAGACTCGAGGCATTGAAAAAGCGCCACGAGACGCTTGTCTCTGAACGTGACGACGCCCAAAGTGCGCTACAGAACTTTGAGAGAATCTCTCCTCAAATGGAAACTTTGAACAGAGAACTCAAGGAGCAATCTACTTTGGTCCAGTCTCTTCGAGAAAAGTTGCGCAGTTTCGAACGAAGCAAGAGCGACCGGTATGCCGCTTTTGGTCTCAACATCAGCTACCTCATGCGCGATATCGCCAACGAGAAAGGCTGGCACCAGACTCCAATTGGGCCCATTGGATACTATGTATCTGTCAAAGAAGACTCCTCAAAGTGGACTGATCTCATCAACGCTACTCTTCAAAGAATCCTCGACTCGTTCGTGGTGTGCGATGAGCACGATCGCAGGCTTTTGAACCAACATATGCGGAGCAAGAAGATCTTCAAGAGTATCATCGTCCGGAAGTTCGAGCAGTTTGAGTACAAGCAGCATGACAGGTTCACGACTGTGCTAGATGCATTGGTCATCCAGAATCAAGATGTCAAGTATACACTTATCGACTCTGCCGGCGTGGAAGAAATTGTCATTTGTGAATCTTTGGCGGAGGCAGAGGGATTGACAAAGGAAGAAGGAGTGAAAAACGTGTTTTGCATCAATGACCGGAGATCGGGCATTCGCGTTTCACGGAGAGATGGTCACTTATCAAGAGACCCTGTATTTTACTCTAGAGACCTCCTCAAACTTGCAGGCAAGGTAAGTGGAGACTCGATTAATGCCGAACTCGACGAAGCACTTCATCAGGAATCTCAGTTGCACAAAAAGCGAAACAAGCTCAGATCTGAAGAACACGAGCGCAAGTTAGCTCTTCAAAAAGAGCTTGCGAAAAAAAAGCAGTATCTTACTGAGATCAACAACCAGATCTTTAATATCGAGCATGCGCTCACTGAAGAAGGTGACTATGGTAAAATAGAAAGTTTGAAAGGCCAAATCGAAAATTGTGAGAATCAAATCAAAACGAGAGAGGGTATGTCTATCGAGCTTCTCCAAAATTTGAGCGAGAATAAAAAAACTTTCAACAATTTGAAAACCAAATACCAGGAAGCCCAAGCTGAAAAGCAAGATGCAGCAGAGAAATTGATTCAGTGTGCCGAGAAAATCACAAAATCAGACGCTCGTGTTCAATTGCTTCGAGCTGAAATAGAGGGCCTAAGTAAAAAGAGGACCGAGTTGGAAGAAGATCTCGAGAAACTCAAGCAAAAGAAGGAAAAAGACGAGGGCAAACACTTGGAGCTCCGCACTTTGGCGGAGGAGAGATGCGCAAGATCCGAAATTGTGATTGAAGATTCTGATTCCACAGAGTCGATCACGAGCGAGTTCCGTGCAATTCAGCAGGCAATCGAGGAAAGCGAAAAGAGCAATCATAGAACATTTGAAGATATCCAAAGAGAAGTTCTAGAAAGTAAAGCACTTAAAGATAGGTGTGAACAAAATCTCATAGAAGTCGAAGATGCGCGTATTACTCTCGAGAACGATTTGAATTCAAGATTCGAGAACCTCAATATTACCATCAAGGAGAAATTGACTCGCGCGAAGCTGTCCTTTGAGCAATCATTGGCGTTGCGTGGATTCAAAGGAAAGCTTGACTTTGACTTTGGAAGAAAAAGAGTGATTACTGAGGTCCAAACTAAGGACGACAAAAAGACCAGGGCTGTTCTGTCTTTGTCTGGTGGGGAGAAGTCATTCACTCAAATTGCATTTTTGCTCAGTATATGGAAGGTGATGAAACCAAGAGTCTGTGGTTTAGACGAATTTGACGTTTTTATGGACTCTGTCAACAGAACCATTGCCATCCGATTGTTGATACATGAGCTTAGAAATTCCGTCGCACAGTCGATCTTTATTACTCCGCAGGATATTGCGGTAGTCGGAGACTTGAGCGATAGTGAAGATGTTCGGATTCATAGAATTAAGGCCCCAAGAACCGAGTAACGTCTTATCACGATAAGATGCGATTATGATTGAGCCATGTTTGCGATTCCCGATAATTATTCATGACGGGCATGGCCTTGGGACCCCTTTCTGCGCAGCTAGTTTTTGAGAACCATAATTTTATTTAAATTTACCGAATCTAGCGTGAATCCTCTTTGATGTAGATGGAATTTGAAGTATTAAGATTAATTTTTATGAAAAAATGTCTAGTAGCTTGAGATGACTAAGAATCCTTCAGAATTTCGATTTTTTACAAGAACGTCTAGTAATTTTTTAGTCTAGGCGGAAGTTGTCACTGATGAGGTCTTTGGTGACACCTAATGCAAGAGCACGCAGATAGCTCTGAGGATCTAATGCCAATTTTCCAAGTTTAGAGATGCTCTCGGAATTTAGGACACGGTTGATATCATCGGGATTCGCATGAGGAGAAGCGACATATGCACATACGAAAGCCCGGACGCACGTGTAGTAAACAAAGCCTTTGTAATGAAGATTTTGACATACGTGATATGCATCAGTAAGGGAACGGTGCAAATTCTTGGTATCAACTGCATTTGGATTGTCAAAAATTTTCCGTATGGCCCGAAAGATTGCAATAAACTGCTCATCGAAAAGAGAAGAATCGAGCCGCGTAGGTGCACAAGGAAGCAAATCTTGCATCTTGTTGTTGGTGGCAATGGCTTCGAAAAGGTAGCCCAATTCGCAGAGTGCTATGACAATAAATTTGTTGACAGAATAGTGATTAGTTGATACTAAGGCAAAGAGCCGGTCAATAAAATGCGGATTACTCTCCACGAGCGTTTTTATATTCCCCTTGAGGAGAGCATGAAATTCCGGAAGGTCAGACTTCCGAATGATGCCATCAAAGATGCGATATGTTCGGTCTTGTAAAGTGTATGTGTTATCATAGACTGGTCCCTGGCGGTGTGAACCAGAGGCACCCTGATGGGCACTTTTATTATTCCCAGATGATTCGTTGTGGATGATGTTGTGTTCAATGTTAAACTCGGCCTTTTTGTAATTGACACGAGCAGCATGCATTATCTTCAGAGATACTTTTTTAGGATCCTCATAGCGCTCATAGCCCCTGTACTCGATTGCTAAGCGATTATAGGCGTCTAAAGCCTCTCGAAGAAGGCCGCATTTCAGAAGCGCCTCCACGCGGCCCATGCAGAGTGCATTATAGGTCTGGCGATGTCCGAACCGAGAGTAGTATTTATCGAAATAGGAGATAAGACCGCCTATTAGCACATGATTTCCGTTGCGCTGATACACCAAACAAAGGGATTCGAGTGCAGGTGGGTATAGTAGAAAGGGCACGGATCCGGGGCGAGATACATCAGCCACCAGAGGCAGGACGTCACCCAGAGCCTCTGAAGATGCGAACGGATCGATGACCTCGTGAAAGACCATCATGGCCGAGGCATGGTGGGACACAGAGGCCGATTTGGACGCCAAAAGCGACCAGAACTGGTTGCAGAAAATGTAGGGATGTGACTGAAGGAGCACATGCACTAGCGACGTGACAGCATTCAAGTTATTCTCATTAACGAGCGAGAACAAGTACAGCTCGAGCGGCGGTGACGCGAAGCGATGCAGTTTATGGTGCAAGACGTGGCGGAAGATCACATCCAGTGGGATCTTCTGCAGGAGCATGCTCTGAAGCACTAGGTCAGGTTGCCAGGAGCTGCCGGCCTGAGGGGAGGTCGATGCTGTGCTGGAATTATGGTCAACGTGGGAAAGCACCAGCTTCTGGTCACTGTGGGAGAGGCTGCCAAACAGAGAGAGTGCCACTTGCTTTTGGGATGGACTGATATTGCGGGCAGCCAAATGCTGAGAAACCCATTGACTGGCACTGGCACTGAGCGTGGACAGCCGGCGAAGCGAGCGGATCATGTGCAGAACGAAAGGACCCAGATAGGCAGGTGCTCGGGCCTTGGGGGCTGCAGATGAGAGGCGGTGGTGATGGCCTGTGCCTGGTGGTAGGTGCGCGAGTTGATAGCCATGCGGAGTGGTACATCCGTACACCAACCAGTGAGTACGCTCTGGCATGGCACAGTAAGTTCAGATCGAGAGCTTGTGGAATAAACCCGAATGGACATTTTCGTAAACCAGCCTGGTAGGTGCGTGTCCTAACAACCCCTGAAAGCGCTTGGAATTGACAAAACTAGAGGAGAAAAGCTGTTCTGGCTCCTCAGTCGAAAGCCACAGGTTATGCGTGCTTGACTGTTGAAAAGCAAAACCGAGACAATCCTGCTCTGTGACAGCAAAACGAAAAATGAGAATGCAAAAATAAGAATTTGAACAATTGAAAATGACGTGGGAGGGAAGAGAGATAAGGAGAAGGTGCAAAGGAAAGGAGATGGGAAAATCAAAGACAAAAGAAGAAAGCGTCTTCAAGAAACCGTACCACTTCTGTGAAACAAGAATCAGTCTTTGCCCACGTGTAAAGTTGGCAGTTGCAAAAATGATAGACATTCCGTTGGGTTACCCGTCCAAAAACAAAGTATAAATATTTGCAGCACCCCCATAGAAAAGACCTCTACCATATACTGGCAGCCATGCATTGGTGGAAGCGGCTGAAACTTTCCAGAAACGCTTGTGGTTGCATCCGCTGCGACACCCATCCAAGCCGCCAGTTGCAGCCGGCAACGCAGTGCGCATAACCTCGGAAACCTTCCAGGGGACGCCCACAGCATCCGAGAGTAGCCGAAGCGGCGAAAGCATCGCCGGCCACAATTACTCACGCAACAAAAGGAACGCAACACCGCTCCGCTTTAAAAGCCGCCTGGAACAACTCAGCCTGGGGCCTATAAGAGGTGTGCGCCAGGCGGCGCCTGCAGGAGCAGCCCAGGGCGCGAAAAACTCAGCTCGAAAACCCGCTCGGATTAGCGTGCCACGCCTTCTCCCTCCTTCATTATCGTCATGTTTAGACTGGTCCGCCCGCGTGCCTTTGGCCCGCTTGCCCCCTCTTATGCACGTTCATGTATCCCGGCTGCCAGGGCCGTTCCAGGCCTTGGACTCATGTCTCAGGCTCGCAGACACAACTCCTCTAAAGCTGCTGCAGAAGCCTCTGAGATCAAGACCAAACTCACGGACTTCTCACAGGAGGTATCCACAGACCTCTCCAAGCTCGCCGACGCTCTTCCAGGCTCAGCATCGGATGTCATCGGTCCCGACCAAGTGGGCTACATGGCCTCCATTGGTCTCGGTGACGGCTGGGGCCCTACTGCTACCATCACAAACTTGTTGGAGTTGGCCCACATCTATACCGGTTTGCCTTGGTGGGGAACCATCGTATGTGTGACCATCGGTGTGCGTTCCTTGATGTTCCCTATCTATGTCAAGTCCTCGGCTAATATGGCCAAGATGTCCCGTGTCAAGCCTCAGATCGACTCGCTCATGGAGGACATCAAGAACGGTGACAACGAGGAGAAAATGGTTGCTATGAAGAAGAGAAACCGCTTGTACAAGGAGAACGGTATCAAGACGTCTCACTCCTTCTTGCCTATGCTCCAGTTACCTATCGCCTATGGGTTTTTCCAAGCCACTCGTAACATGGCTCACTACCCAGTGCCGGGCTTCGAAACTGAGGGTGCTTTCTGGTTTCAGAACTTGACTCAGGTCGACCCTTATGTTGGTTTGCAAATTCTTACCGCTTTGGTTGTTACTGGTATGATGCGTGCTGGTGGTGAGACCGGTGCTCAGGCCATGAACCCTATGTTCAAGAAGATTATGACATACTTGCCCTTCCTCTCGGTCTTTATCACTTACAACATGTCTGCTGCCATTCTACTCTATTTCACTGCCAACTCGGTGTTCTCCTTTGTGCAATCGCTCATCTTGAAAAACAAGTACTTCAGAAAATGGGCCAATATCCCTGCTATCGTGGCCCCTGTGCCTGTTGAGGGTGCCAAGCCACCTCCTGCAACATTCGGTGAGTGGTTCAGAGATTTCAATTCTAGAATGAAAGAGCAAACTCACTCCAAAATGGAAAAGACCAACAAGAAATTAGAGGCCATGGAGAAAAGAAAGGCTGACTCTAGCAACGGCTTTATTAAAAGACACTAGGCTGTCGACTCAATAAACCCAGGTTAGTATTGGTTGACTTGAGAAAGGCACTCTTGACGTGTCAACCTGTCCCCAAAGAAACTACGTTTCTACTGCGTGGCATATGTAAATAGGTAATGAATATATTAATCATTGTATAAAAGCGTGTACATCATACACTGGCATCAACCCTTCTGAGTTCATTGCTCATTGCTCAGATACTTGCTCCAACACGAATCTGCCGCTGAAAATCGCATCACAATTTTCGATAAGTTTTTCCAACACGTTGTTCAACACTCCGAAGTTGCTGATAAGCGTTTCCAAATTACTGGCCTCAGTCAATGCAGGACCAATCACAGTTGCCAAATTGGATGTCGTCATTTTGTTCAGACTCTGGTGTTCAACAACCTTACTCAAATGCTTGATTAATGTGTGTAAGGTTTGATAATTGACGGTAGGAAGTCTCTCCAAAGCAGAGCGATATGACAGTATATCAGAGCTCGTGAACTCATCTCCTGCTTTTCTCAAGGGAACCAACATCTCGATAACTTCATCAGTGAGCACAGCATCAGGGAGCTCACGGAAGTACAGCTTGACACAACTTGTGAGCGCATGAACGTCAACACCTCTCTCCTCAAAATTGATCTTTCCTGTTCTGTCAACCTCCTGCTTGATGCTGGCTAGTTCACTAATAGAAGTACTGATACGGTAGATACCCACATCCTTCAAGCCTTCAGTCTCTATTGCCTCGTAAATAAGCTTCAAGAACATTGGGCTGTCTTGCTTGTCCCTGGCACAAATCGTTTCTAACGGCAAACCAAAAGTGGCGTGTGGACTATGAATCTTGTAATTGATAACTCTAGAATGGAACCAATTACGATTGGAGTGATTGAGATGCTTCAACCAATCTTTCATGTCCGGCTCACTCCGTGTTTGGAAGAAAAAGACATCTTGTGAGTCCTCCGGATCGATTTTGAATGCATAGGGTATCAAGTACACTGGGAAGATTTTGGTATTTTTGAGCTGGACGACTGCAACTGGTTTTTGTTTAGGATCAACCACAGACGATGGATCTGGAAGCTCATTATAAGAAACCACCCTTTCACTCTCTCCACTAGTGCTAAAGCCTCTACCTTTGGTAAAAAGACCACTAATCTTAAATCTGGATGAAGAGTTAGTTTTGTAGTTAATAGACTGCCTTCTCAAATTGCTGTTCGATCCTTTCCGAACTATTTGTGTTTTGACTGTTGAAGTTTGGCTTTTCTGGTCCTTCAATGCTCGTTTTTTGTAGTTGTTCTGCAAGATCATGTACTGATCTCTAAGAACGCCACGAAGGAAAGCCTTTTGTTGTCTGTCTGCTATTTGCCTCAAACTGACGACGGAGTGTAACGATTCATCTAGTTTCAACAAAAACTCAAATTCTTTCGTATCATTATGAATGTCATCTGAATCAACCAGGTCTTCGATACTGAGCTCCTTTATGAGCTTAAAAATGAAGTACCGCTTATTGAAATTGATCCTGTTTCTGAAAAATGAGGGACATTTGTTAACTTCGATTAAATTCTCAATTACCCAACCAAAGCAAGGAAGTAAGGGCTCATTAGGCATAAGTAAAGCATCAGCATCCAATTGATTGGGTAACAAGTCGGTGATGTAATCACAATGTTTTGCCACACGAGCGCTTTCGTCAGAATCTAAAGAAGCCGACGCGCGAAGCCACAATTGATGGAATGAACGACTCTCTGGTGAGTAGATTGCAGCCGAGAGAGCAGATTCAATACATGATGGAATCTCGTCTCTGTCCCCATCGAATACAAACAGATTTTGGCCCATTTTTATTCTGGAGATCCTAACCATCAACAAGACGGTTTTCATTCTATCGAGTCTTTCGTCAACCGAAATATTTGGATCGCAAAGTTGAATCAACAAATAAGTTTTGAATTTAAAGTACAACTTGCACAATTTTCTGAATACCAAGGGGAGCTTCCAGAAAACTTCATCCTTTTGATTCGCGTCGTAAAGGGTCTCGAGGAAATTGAAAATACTAGTGATCTTGAGGGATTCATCTGCGACGTTCATATCTTGCATCTCGAAATTGAGCAAGGAATAGTTCTCATACAGGTTCTCGAGAACTCTAAAAACAGTAAACCAATTTTCTGGTGAAATTCCTTTGTAAAATACGCTTAACAATTTGTTGAATTTGTTGAGGAACTTTTCAATCTTGTGAATGTTTCTTGGGCTTGGCAAGTTTCTGTTCATAGGAACATCGCGCATACTATTGCTGAATTTGAACTCATGAATCAAAAAGTTGTCGAATCTCAGAATTTCGATTGGCCTGTAACTCTTTTTGACGAAAAGCTTCTTCAAGCGCTTGTAAAAGCTGACCAAGCTTTCGAAAGTTTTTTCAAGATTTGCGTCAATCTTGTTGGAATTGTACCATTGAAGGATCTCATTGCTGTAAAGCTTGAGAAGCTTTATCATAATTTTTTTGTTTCGAAGATCATTCGAGAAATTTTCGAAGTAATTGTTAACAAGAACAATCAATGCCTTCAAAATATTTACTTGAATCTTCAAAAGTAGTTCATAATCAACATCACCAAGGTCCAGAAAATTCACTTGGTCATCCACATCCCAATTAGGGTAGGCACCAAACGTAGTAGGATCATATTCTCCTTTGCGTTCCAAGTATTGCTTCTTCATGACGGATATTATGGCATTTCCGGAATGTATAAATCTGTGAGCAAACTTCTCAAGTAGATCTTTTGTTGATATGAATGTGCTGTAGTTGAGCATGAAAACGAGCCTATACTCTGTAATATCGATAACGTGAGACTCATCGAAATATTTTGAATCGATCAAAAGTAAGTCCACAAGCTTATCAGAAGATGCGTATTTCGGAATGTATCTTTTGGCTCGTGTTGATATCTCTGCCTGAGAGTGGTTTGATTTGAGTCCAAAACTTCTGTGCTTTCTTTCTGATGAATTACTTTCGTTTTGATCATCAGTTATCGAGAAATTCTTAAATTTCTCTGAGTTCAAAATATCATCGACATCGATTCCAAGGCCATCATCATCTTCTTGAATTTCTTGTTCTGTGCCAGACATGATCAGCTCTGTTTCGTAGTCTGAAACAAAATCATCGATACGAAGAACCAAATCGTTATCTACAACAATGTTGTGTTCTTCATTCTCTCTTGAAGAAGAAGAAGAATTAGAATTGGGAACTAATTCATCATACTTGTGTAAAGCAATCTTGAAGTAGTTGTTATTGAAGTGAGGCAATCTGTCTTCAGGGTCAGTTTCACCGGTGTTTTTGCTGGTTAAAATCAGGGAGGAATCACTGGCTTCCGTGGATTCAGCTAATGTGGATGATGTTGTCGAATTGATAGATAACGAGCTCCCGTTGTTCATATTGCTCATTGGGAGACCTATAGTCTCTGGTGCTGGATATTTGATATAGTTTTCACATACACCAGGTTCCAATTCCAACGAGAACTTCATAAGAGAATTAATATTGATCGAGTCGCAATTGTAATCCAAGAGACGAAGAAGCTTGCCCTTCAATATCTTTTGTTCGGGGCTTTTGCTGTCACTTCTGTAGTCATTGTTCGAAGAGCTTGAGTTCAAAGATGGTGGGAGAGTCTTGTCGTCATCTTTTTGAGCGCCAAGGTAAAGGACTTGATTCAAACTTTCATTAGAGAATATGAATCCCAAAGAATCATATCTCCTGATAACATCCTGATTGTAACTGATTATGTCAGGCGAGTTGTATAGGTTCTTGATGTAATCATTCCATCTATCGAAAGAATAATTGATTTTCTTCCAAACAGTTTCAAGCTCAGATACATTGGTAGATTGGCTGTTATTTACCAATAAATCACCGAAATAAGGTATGACTGCTTCTTTTGGATAGATCTTACCCAAACCTCTTGGTGCCATTATATGATAAGATTCTTTGGAACCTGTAACCTCAACCTCCGAACCAGCACCAGAGCCACTTCCAAAGGTAAGTGATTCGTAGCTGTTCGCATGATGCCTTCTATCGAGCTCGAACAAAACCGGAGACCAGTCATTCTTTAGGAGTTTGACATAATTCTCTGAAACATGAGCCCAGACATTAGTCAACCTGAGTATAGGTTGGGACAAAACGATCGATGAAATACCTAACCAAGAGGACATATTTCCTGACTTGTCCAAAAGACAGCCGAGATCAATCCACTTTTCCAAGATTCTTGCACGATGCTCCGCAAGCATAGTGGAGGATTCGAGGAATAAGTGGTGCACAAGCAAACGTGACAAATAATGGATGTGTATGTCATTATTGAACACGAGTGGATTTCTTTTGTACAAGTAGTCTCCAGGAGTGCTTTCACAAATGGAGTTGTAAAGCAACAAAGACTTATCTTTACTCGAATTCCACTTTCCAAAAAATTGGGAATCAATCTCTCCGATGGTCTTGGCAAGGTCGACAAGGTTCATTTCTTCCAAAAATTCTCTACTACCCAAGTCAGCAAGAGGACGATCGTGAGTTGTAGCGAAAGAATCTTCGTTCTTGACGAGATCGAGAAGCATGTGCTGTTTGGCGAGCATCGAATTCTTGAAGTGGTCCAAGGCTGCTTGTGACTCTGCATTCTGCGACGACTTAAGATTTTCAGTCATTAATTCGAGAGCTTTCAAGATATGCGGAGCACTATCAGACTTTAACAAAAAGCCACTGAAATTTTCATCTAAGTTTTCGAAAAAGGAAAGAACGCGTTGGGAGACGTCGAAAGAAATGTTTTCAAACTCATTATTGAATATGGAGATTAAGAAAAGATTGAAAAGCTTCAAAACTGCAGGTAAATCCGGAAAAAGAGGAAGGGCTGCTGCCAAACTTTGAATCTGGGTACTATATGCCTGATGATCAGCAAATAAATAGAAGTGGACAAGGGCTTCGACAGAAGAATTAGGAAGAAACGCGCTTGATTCGAAGTCGAAGTTGAGCTCAGGATGAGGGAGTTTTGTATCGAAATAGGTGATCACGGGGTCTGCTTCGCATTGGGCGGAAACATTCAGGGGGAGAGCTTTCGCCGGGTTAGCAGGGACTGTGGTATCCTGGGTAGGCAAGTTTGTGAGACTAGTTTGTAAAGAGCTCAGCTCGAAAGGCAATTGAGTCCTGGTGGAGTCGGGAGCGTCCGACAGAACGTCAAAAGGGGGATCGGGCAAGTATTTTGAGGAATTGATGGTGGTTTGGTCGGTGATGGTGGCAGCCGTGTCATTGTCGTGAGAGAGCAGTTTCGCGGCAGGGGTGGCGGAATCGACTCGGAGCAGGCGCACACCCATCAGCAGAGGAGGACGATGTATGTATAGATGAGAGCCCTTCAATTCGAGACGGTAGAGACGAAGATTGGCCTCGGAGAAGTCCTGGGAGGAGGAGGAGTTCAAGATGCCGTTGATCCAAGCGTGCTTGATCAGGTCCAGGTCGAATTGCGGGTTGATCAAGGATCTAATGTGGGACAAGTTGCGTTCGGACAACAATTCGGTCTCGGAGATATCTAGAAGCAAGTCTTCATTCTTGGACTTCGAGATGGTGGATATGGAGCGTCTCTTGGACGAGGACTTGTTCCAAATCTTTCTCATTGAGCGACGTTGTGATCAGGGTGGAGGCAAAGGCCGGGGCAAGTCCACGGAGGCAGACAGGAAAAACGGCCCGGGAGATCAGCAGGCGGCACAATCCACAGAACAGACGCCAATTGCAGGAGCCAGGTGGACCGGGGGAGTAGCGGGGTCACGGGGGGATAGGTACGCCAGACAGCAGGCCACAAGACGGGACAGAGAGGGACAAATCAATGGACACAATGGGATAGCGACGGAGCACGGGACGGGTGGAGTCTGGCCGGCGACCGGGCAGGGAGAATAGAGACACAAGCCACGGGACCGCGTGGGGTAGAACAGGGGGCTCGGCAGACAGGAGCAGCAGAGAAGGGGCCGTGGGGTGGAGCAGGGCACGGGTGGTGGAGGGTGCTGAATAGTGGGTGTTTTTTTAGAACTTGTTTGGGGTTTATTATTCTCACCTTTTTTTTATTTTTATTTTTTTATTTTTTTTTTTATTTGATCTTTTTGCCCTAGGCGCACTGCAAGAACAAGCAGTAAAAATCAGGGCACTCCACAGTCCCACCTACCCTACGCCCGGCCGACGGGTATTGTTGCTGCAATGGCAGATCAAAGCGGCTGCCGGCGGCCAGGGGCAATCACGGGACCCCGGCGGCGGGAAAGATGCAACGGGCCGGCCGCCGCCCACGGCAAGTGTCCTGCTGCGGCAGAAGAGCCACCACCCGCTCCGGTGCGCAGCCTGGCCTGGAGCCCCACCACAGCCGTCGAAAATGGGCTGCTCACGGTCCGTGCGTTGCGTGGGTATGGGGTGCGGGTGGGCCTGGGTGTAGGCGTGGCAGGCTGGGTGCAGGCCGCTTGAGGGGAGCGTTGGTTGACGAGCGGCGCACGCGCCCCCAGAGGCTGTGGCCCACATGACAGTAGACGGGCCCAGTGTCGGGCCGTCCGTCTGCTGGCCCAGGCGAGGCCGGGCTGCCGACCGCCGGGGTGGTGCTGCCAAAACCCGTGCCCCCGGTGCCCCCACGCGGACAAGGCCCCGTGCCCCCACGGCCATTCCCAGGCAAAAAGGCCCAGCATACCGCGAGTGGCCGCGGCTGGCGGGCGGCTATCCCACACGACAAGACGACCCGCGAGCGGCTTGTGGCAGCAGCATGCTGACGGCGGCGCACCCGTGCACACCTGCTGCTGCCACGGCGGCCGGGCCGGGATTGGCGCCCTGCCGGCCCTGGCTCTTCGCTTCCCGCCAGAGCACACGCCACCAGGGCTTTTTGGTCCAAATCGCGACGGTGCACGCGGCGGCGGCTGGCGTTGCGAGCGTGTGCGCGCTGTCCAGAATCCTCGTGTGGGCGGCCACGACGGGCTCTGCTGCCCGTGGCAGTGGCGGTGGCTGCCAAAGTCCCGCCCCGTGCACCGTCGCTGCCAAAACCCCGCCCCCGTGCACCCTCCGCCGGCCATTGCTGTGGTGCTGGGCTCCGCCATTGCTGTGGTGCTGGTCCCGAGGCATTTGCAGCCCCGCCGCGTGGTGGGTCCACGCCATCCACACTTGGCAGCATGCTGGGCGCGCGTGCGCCAGTCCATGTGCCCCTGGCTGCCGGCGGCTTGCCTGGAGTCACGGAGGTAGGCCTCGGGCCGGCAGCACAGGACTGGCGCTTGCCAGCCCGGGGCCCTCGTGCAGATGGGGCTCGTATTTGTCAAGCACTGGCATTTTGCAATTCCTGCAAGTGGCCGCGGCCACTGCCTGCCGCTCACTCCGTCACATGCTCTGCCAGAATGGGATGCATGCGCATTGTCTGTTGGTCTTGGTCACCGTGTGGTGGCTCTGCGGAGTGTGCTGGTGTTTGGGTGCTTTGCATGGGCTGTGTGTGCTGGCCTGCCACGTGCCACGTGCCGTGTGGCCGGTGCTGCCCCATCCGGGCCCTGTGCTCTGCGGCACCCCGACGCCAGCCTGGTCTCGTCAAGACTGGCGTGTGCATGTACCCGCGCGTGTGCAGGCGGCCACGGATCAATTCTGCAGCCGCTCTCCAGATAGCGTGCCACCGGAGAATTCCCGCTCTTAACTCCCGGGCGGCAGCCTGCTGCTGCTGCTGCTTGCTTGGCCCGTGGCCTCGTATCTCTCTTGCACGTGCGGCTGCTCGTGCGTGGTGCTATTTGGGCTTTTCGCGCCGTGGCCTGGCCTTCTCCACAGACGGTGGCTGCTCCCCACGCGAGGCTTCTGCTCGGCTTTGCTGCCTGCCTGGCGAGGGCCCCGTCTTCTCCACACGTGACTGGCGTGTGTGTTCGGCTTGTCTACTGGCACCCAGCGCTTTTGCAGGGGCGCTGCTGGCCCGTGGTCCGCTGGTTTCTGGGCCACTGCTCGCTGCAGGACCTCACACACTCTCCACTTCCCTGCCGGGATTCGTCACGCCCATTCGTCATGGCGGGCCCCAGGGCACATGGACCAAAAACAGCACGCACAACCGGGATGAAAGCTAAGACCGCTGGCCGCCCGCCACTTGCCGGCATGTCAGGCTCGGGCCTCCTCGATGGTCGGCCCACCGCTTGTATACAGTACCGGCACTCTGGCTATCTCGCGCGATCCCCACGACTAAGGCCCACTCACACTGAATATGCTTAGACACCTCCGGCAAGTGCGGTGGAACTCATCGAAAGACGCCATCAACTATGCCCAGCGGAAGGACGTCGTCTCTGCCAGCCCGCAGCAATATTATCCGACCATCGGCCTGTTGCGCAGCCACGGGGTGCCCGTGTGCCGCATACCAAAGTTCATAGCGCAGTTCAGCAATGAGTCCTTCTCGGACAAACCGCACAGGCGGTCCGCCGAGGTGCTCCAGGTCGAGGGCAAGGTGCTCTCGGTCCGGAAGTCCGGCCGGGGCCTCTACTTCATTGACGTTGTGCAGGACGAGCACAAGGTCCAAATCTATACGTCCAACAAGACTCTCGGAGTCTCCAAGGACGAGTTTGCCGAGAGCCACTCGTTCATCCGCAAGGGCGACTTCATCTCCTGCGTGGGCCACGCTTACAAGACCAACGTCGGCGAGTTGTCCTTGCAGGCAGTCAAGCCCGTCCAGATCGCAAGTCCCTGTCTCAGATCAACCACCATGCCCGACAAGATCAGCAGCAGAAAGACCATCAACAGCAACCGTGTCTTGAACTATTTGGTCAACAACGAGCTGAAGCAGCGCATCTACATCAAGTCGCGGATCATTCAGTCCATCCGTGACTACTTCGTTGAGGACGGGTATCTTGAGGTGCAAACGCCCATTCTTTCTGGGCGTGGCACCGGCGCAAATGCAGAGCCCTTCCAGACCAGCCTGCGCTTCTTGCCCAAAATGCACTCAGAGAAGGAGAAGGCGGCCAACCGAGACGAGCAGCACCCAGACACCACTGAAGACGGCTCTGGTCCGAAGGAGAATGTGGCAAAACAGAGCAGTGGTGCCGCTTCTCTCCCGAGCGAACACGAGCAGCTCCAATTGCGGGTGGCACCGGAGCTCTGGCTCAAAAAACTTGTGATCTCGGGGTTCGACAAGGTGTTTGAAATCGGGCCCAATTTCCGCAACGAGGGCATCGATGCCACGCACAATCCCGAATTCTTCTCGTGCGAGTTCTACAAGTCCTTCACGAGCCTCCAAGAGCTCATGCTCATCACAGAGAGTCTCTTTGCTCGAATCTTCCGGGACTTGGGCCAGCTCCTGACGAGCCAATCCATTTTGCAGCATGAACTCCCGAAATTGGAGAGGTTGAGCCAACGCGAATTTCCCAAGTACGAATTTATCCCGACCATCGAGAAGAAAACTGGGGTCAGCTTCCCCCCTACGTTGGACGTGGAATCGTTGCTTGACTACTACCGCCAGATCAACTTGCCGATTCCTGCGGCCCAGAACCCCTCGAGTTTGCTCGACAACCTATCCGGGGAATTTCTCGAGTCGATTTCTCTCGAGCACCCCAACACGCCAATCTTCATCTACAACCAACCATCTGTCATGTCGCCGTTGGCCAAATCGACCATGAAGAGCTACGGCGACCGGGAATACGACATTTCCTTGCGGTTCGAGCTCTTCATCAACGGCAAGGAGTACGTCAACTCGTACGAGGAAGAAAACTCTCCATTCGACCAGAAGGACAAGTTTTTGTTGCAGCAACAAAACAAGACAGAGTATAACGACGACGAGGCGGTGATTCCCGACTGGAACTACGTGCAATCCATGGAGTACGGGCTTCCTCCCACGGGCGGATGGGGTTGCGGTATCGACCGCTTGTCTATGTTGTTCTCCGGGGCTCAGAGAATAGAGGATGTCTTGGTTTTCGGCACATTGAGAGATGTGATCAGACAGTAGACAGTCCGCAAGCAGCGCCAGTGCAAGCATCGGCAGATGTGACCAGACCGCACACCCAAGACTTTGGCGAACATGCCAAACAGTGGCTGTTGCTTGAGCTACCCTACGACCAGGCCAAGCCTGTGGCTCCGAGGATCCCGCTTTGTTTGCGCAGCCATCGTGCGACCATGTAAATAGAATACCAGGGCCCTGTCTGCGTCCAGACAGCGGTGATGTACATAAGAAAAAGCCGAGTGCCTTCTACGTATCTCTGTCTCTCGATTGTATCGATCATCACGCATACAGACAAATCGTCATATTCAATTATGCATTTAAAAAAATCCCCAAAGGAATTCCTCCGCTGGTGCTACAAACACCACGGCCGCCCGAACCAGGGCACTGCACACAGCAGCCAGGCGCGACCTGGGCAATCGCGTGCCCTGAAAGAATGTCCTGCACACAAACGCGGTGGCCGGTGCATGTCTTTCAGAAAGCCCTACTTCGTGCCTGAACACCAGCAGACTTGTGTCCCCATAAGCCGCCTTCCATCACTTGGCCCGACCTAGGCGCTCCCGCTGCACCCACCGGACCCCTCTGATCACGTGCCCCCTCCAGCAGGACCGGACGACCCCAGCCTCTATACGGCCCTAGCACATACCCCCACGCAGACTTGCTCCCAGCCCCACCGGACTCGATCTCCGAGTGCCCAAGCCAGAAGAGCACCCACCTGACTGTTCCCGGCCACCGGAACAGCCTTACAGCCCCAACCCGTCTTTTTCCCGCCGAAAAAGGCCAGCGCCGAGGCATCTAGCCCCACCAGGAACCAGTGCACCACCCCAGAACAAGCAACAAGGCACAGCATGAGTTTCGAGGAAAAAGAGGACTTGACCGGAGTCCGCCTCACGTGGAACAACGTGCCAAAGTCCAAGCTCCAGCACCAGCGCAACGTCGCCCCATTGGCAGCGTTCCTTACGCCCCTCAACAACAAGTCGCCTGTGCAGGTGTTGGATGAGAGCCACATCGCCCGCTGCCGCCAGTGTAAGGCGTTTCTCAACCCCTACGTGGGCGTCAACCAGCAGACCGGCGACACGTGGTACTGCCAGTTCTGCACGTTTGGCAACCGCCTCGTTTCCAACGAGGGCCGCTACCCGGCGTCGCTTGCGCCCGAGTGCGCCACGGTCGAGTATGTCACCAGCCGCCGCTCGGACTTGCCCCCCATTTTCTTCTTCGTGGTCGACACGTGCTTCGAGAACGAAGACGTCGAGGACGCCTTTGCCTCCTTGAAGGAGACGCTTGCCTTGGCCGTGTCGCTCCTCCCCTCGGGAAGTTTGGTTGGCTTTGTGTCCTTTGGCAAGCACGTGCAGTTGCACGACGTGTCGGCGTCCAACCGTGCATACACCTTCAACGGAGACAAGGACTACACCTTGGAGGACGTGCAGAAGGTGCTCAAGCTCGGTGGCGCCGGGCCAGCATCTGGTCATGCCTCAGGCCTGCACAGCGGCCCTGCTGCCTTGAGCCACAACTCCCGCAAGTTTCTCCAGAGCATCGACGTGGTGGAGTACAACTTGTCCACAATCATCGACAACTTGGTGACCATCACCTTCCCGCACAACGGGAACAAGACGCGTGCGGCAAGAGCCTCCGGCGCGGCAATCAACATTGCCGCCTTGACGCTCCAGGCCATTCTCGGCAAGCTGTCGGCCTTCGGCGGTCATATTCTCACTTTCATTGGAGGCGCCGCCACGTTCGGGCCGGGCAAAATCGTCGGCTTGCCGCTCCGGGAGCCCCTCCGGTCGCACCATGATATCGAGAAGGCCAAGGCTACCACTTTGGCCAACCTTGCGCAGATCCCCAACTTGCCCAATGGAATCCAGAAGGCTGACTTGTCGCTCTTCAAGAAGGCCAAACCCTTCTATCAAAAGGTGGCGCAGGTCTTGGTCAGCCTTGGCATCACGTGTAACTTCTTCGTGGGCTCCTACGACCAAATGGGTCTATATGAGATGGACGAGGTTTGCACCAAGACAGGCGGAGTGATGGTCATGTGTGATTCTTTCAGCACCTCCATGTTCCGCCAGAGTGTGGTGAAGTTTTTCGCCAAAAAGCCCGAGGACCCCGAGGAGAATTTGGACATGGCCTTCAACTCCACCTTGGAGTGCCGCACCACCTCCGACTTGCAAATCCACGGCTTGATTGGAAACGCCGCTGGTCTTCCGCCCCGCAAGGAGAAGGCCACCGAAGCCAGCATTTCCCCACAGCTGTTGGGAGAAGGTGGAACCAACGCTTGGAAGCTTCTGAGCATCAACCCTCAACTGACTTACGCCATCTACTTCGACAAGCTCGATTCGGTGTCCGTGGACCGCCACGCATTCATCCAGTTCACGTTCCACTACCAGCATCCCAACAACGAGTTGCGCTTGCGTGTCACAACGGTGCCAGTGGCCATCATTGCCGACAGCGACGCACAAAACTTGGAGGCGGGCTTCGACCAGGAAGCTGCTACGGTGGCCATTGCTCGTCATGCCTTGGAGAAAGTCATCAGACACAACTTGGCTGCCTCTCAGAACGCAAAAGCCGCCCAAGACCAGCTGGACCTCTCAAAGTACCTAGATAAGATGCTCGTGGATTACTGCGGCCGTTTTGCCCAATACCGCAAGGGCGACATGCTGTCGTTCCGCTTGGCTAACAGCTATGCTATGCTTCCGCAGTTCATGTACCATTTGCGTCGGTCGCAGTTCATCCGTGTGTTCAACAACTCGCCCGATGAAACCAGTTTTGTCAGACACAGTCTTATGCACGAGGACGTCACAAATTCCTTGATCATGATTCAGCCGTCGTTACTCTCCTACGACGTGGATACCTTCGACCCCGAATCAGGCGAGCCCGAACCAGTTCTTTTGGACTCGATGTCGTTGGGTCCTTCTAAGATCTTGTTACTAGACACCTTCTTCCAAATCTTGATATACCATGGCAAGACAGTGGCTCAGTGGCGTAACGCTGACTACCACAACATGGAGGGCTACGAGCATTTCCGGGAGTTCCTTGAAGCGCCTAAGCGCGAGGCAATGGAGATCTTGCTTGACCGTTTCCCATTGCCACGTTTCATTGACTGTGACGAGGGAGGCTCTCAAGCCCGTTTCTTGATGGCCAAATTGAACCCATCAACCAGCTATAATAACGACCCAAACCTGATGTTTGGCATGTCGCCCAGCCATTCAGACGTCAAGACTGATGACAAGAGCTTGCAGCTGTTCATGGAGAGCATCCAAAGAATCATCGTTGCCAAAAAGTAAGCTAGCAATGAGTCGATACTTGCAGTCGCGTGTGAACATGCCCTGGCTGCTGGTTTCTCTTACGTGTAAATGTCCATTTCCCAGCATTGGATACATGACTGGTTCTTGCTATGTATATTGAGTAGGAAGATACTATTTATAGATTGCATGATAACGCTTTATTCCATAGCCATAAGCAGACTCTGATCTACTTGTAGCTGAACACAATAGTCCGGAATCATGTCCGTTGTGGCTATGCTTATTCCACTCATTGAACCGCCAGACAGTCATGTGGCTTTTCCATAATCGGGAAAGGCCTGTACTTTGCCACGTTGGAGAATTCTGGTTTCTTGATTCTCCGCCTCTCCCGAGTACCCATTTGAATTGACACAGTCGAATTCACACAGGTCGAGCACGTGCACATGTATGAGCCATCGCTTCCGATCGTCGTAGTAATGAGCACCACGACAAGTCTCTTGGGTTCCCGTAGGATGTCGAGTGGCGGTATGAATGAGTATGCAGGGCAATGTCTTTCTGGACTTTCCAATGTCTTCGTCTCATGAAGACGTGCCGCCTCACTGGATCAGTTCTCTGAGGCGATTCCCAGAGCTTATTCCAACAAAGCCGTGCGTTGTTGCTCCAACTGTTTGTATTCGTTTCTCTGCTTCTCAATCTCCTCTCGTATCGTCTTTGTGTACACATCCAAGCGGGCCAACTCGTCTGCTTCCGTGGTCCGCAAGTACTCCTGGTCGCTCTTGTCCGGACTGCTGTACTTGTAAGGCAATAGGTTCAGGGGGCGGCTCGTGAGAATCTCAAAGGTAGGCTCGGTGGGTTCTTGGAACACCAACTCGTCGAAAAGAACCGAGTGCACTTCTCCGTTGGGTCGCTGCGGCGCCTGCGGATTGTAGGGATGGAGCTTGAGGCCATGGAAGATCTGGAAGTTCTTTTCGTTGATGCCGAGCTCGGCGCCCGAATGGAAATGGATCTTGATGATGATCTCGAATTCTCCCCAGCCGGTCTCTGTGACCTGGTAGGGCGGCTGCTCCACGGACCGCACGGGGTTTTCGTACGTTTCATGCAACTTGAACGTCACTTTCTTGATGAGCGGCGTGAGGTCGATGTCGCCAAGTGCTGGCTTGAGGAAGACTGTCCATTCGTGGGTGTGGTCCACCGGCGTGCGCTCGGTGCGCTTTTCTGGCGATAGTTTCACGGCCGAGTTGCCGTAGAGAATGGGCACTGACACCGAGATGTTTTTGATGCGCTTGGACATGGCCGCGAGTGTGTGATGTGTGCTAGGATCCGCCCTTGATGTGGACTAGTGTGGTGTGTTGTGTGGGTGTAAAGGTGTGAACCGACTATCACTTTAACCTGTGGACTTGGTGGTCGCGGGTACTGCACACAGGCAACGGCCAGACACCTGCTGCTGGGCATGCTTTGCCTAGAGTTTTGCAGCGGGTGGTTTCTTTTCTAA
This sequence comes from Metschnikowia hawaiiana, assembly GCA_002893645.1. Lineage (NCBI taxonomy): Eukaryota > Fungi > Ascomycota > Pichiomycetes > Serinales > Metschnikowiaceae > Metschnikowia > Metschnikowia hawaiiana. The sequence continues at coordinate 146,005 of NXGY01000004.1, forward strand.
TTGGTTTATTCTAAATACAGCCTTCGTTTGTTCTACTCCTCACAGCACCCCGCTATCACTGCGGGACCATTGGCTGCCAGTCAGACATGGAACTCTTGCCTTGCGTCGCTGCCCGAGCCGGCGGCGGAGGTGGTGCACTGGTTGCCTTTGCAGCAGGCTCCGGCGTCTGGGGGGAGTCGCTGGACCCATCGACCTTGGCCGACAGCAAGCCCTCGGGCTTCGGTGGTTTCAAAGGTTTCATGGATTTGATCGAAGGCGTTGAGCCAACAGCCCCGGATGATGGTTTTGGAGTGGAGAGCGCGGAGACACTGGGTGTTGTGCTGCGCGAGCTCAGGTTCAGGCCCAGGCCCGTTGGCATGAGCGGAGCAGAATTGAATGCCAAATGCTCTAAGTGGCTCGGTGTAGGCCGGGATGGCACTGTGTTTCTAGCCGGGGGCACCGGCGGCGCAGATTTGGCTTCCGCGCTCAGCGCACTGGACGAGACATCGGTGCTGCTCAGTGTGTTCGTGTAGGTAACATTGGAGGCGGTCGCCTTGCGGCTAAGGGGTGGAGGTGGCACTCTTCTTGGCAATGTGTTCACCAGAGTGCTTTTGGTGCGAGCCGGGAGTTTTGGCGCAGTGCCCTCTAGCTCCAACAAATTCATTTCCGACAATGTTTCCAGGCCAAAGGAAGAGGCGTTGTTCTTTGGTACCTCGGGCGATGAAACGGTGTTCTGCTGCATATTTCCATTCTGTGCTTTGTAAGCACGGTAGAATTCGAGGGCCAAGTTGTTCTTTTTCTCTTCATCCACGATCTTCACTTTACAGCGGAATGTAGAGTACACAGGCTTGTGGTCACTAATGACAATGTCGAGCACCGAGTTGTAGTGAAGTGGACGGAGCTCGTTTCCGTTCTTGTACCTGTAAACAATCCGGTCGGTCCATGATGGTACCCGCTGCTTCTCTGAGGTGTCATAGTCAGATGTGCCACGATCATACTTGTATGTGGGATAAAAGAGGATGCGCAGTTCTTTAAACCCATTGAAGGCCGAGCCTCTTTGTTGCATCTCCATTGAAAGCTGATCGGCTTGCTGTAACTCGTCAAAAGCCCCATTTTTGATCAAGTATCGGCAGCGCTCGTTTGGAAGTTCGATACGATAGTTCAAATCACCGAACCAGATAATGTTGTCATGGTCACCTATGGTATAGTTACGAGCAAACGAGAGCCCCAGAGCAATGGAAACATAGTCATTGTATCTTTCCACAGTGGCATTAACACCAGCTGCTAGGTGCGAAGTGACCAAGGCAAAACTGGTGGAACAGTAGTTGAAGCGAACTGCACATGCACCCTTGTTAGCCGTCATACCACCCAAGCCTGTCTTTTTCGATGATCCAGAGACTTCCGTCACCTTGTCGACTATGGATTTCTTAACAAAGAAAAACAATGCCATTGATGCAATTGCCTCTGTTCTCAAGAGAAGGTACTCCTCTGTTTGTGAGTTCAAGATCTTTTGGAAGACTGCGCCCCATTGGGCCGCCTTCGATGAGTCGGCAGCGAGGATTGAGCCGGCATTTAACTCAATCATCTCCTGTAGACCGAGGGCATAAATGTCTGGTGCTCCCACCGAGGAAATCTCGGGTGCAAAGAGCCAACCCAACAAGTCTGGATGTGTGGTGGGAGATGCAGCATTCACGTTGAATGTGCCTGTAAACATTGTCATGTCGCCATAAGAAGTGAAAGTACCTTCTGCTTGCCTAACCTTTTCCGACACATACTCACTCATGGGGTCGTAGATTTGGACAGGGATCGAAAGTCTGCCGTCTTTTCCTAGCATTGTATCGATGACGGATTGTTTTTTGGAGTCCACAAAAGTATTTTGATACATTCTAGACACAGATTTGGTGACATCCGAGAGCGCACCAGCAATGTTCATTTTACCCGATCTCGAGAACGAGGACTTGAGAGCATTTGTACCAGTGTAAATCTGGGAAATGGCGTCACCATTGTCAGCCCATAATGCGTTATGTTTGGCGGTCATTTCGTCGATTCTCATGCGGGACGAATAAGACTCACTGGCGCCCAGGTCTTTGATGATGTGCTCCACAATGGTTTGGCAGATGACCTGTTCAATCAAGTTTGTTCTGTCTAGGCAGTCAAGGCAGTTGACCCGGAAGACACCATTCTGTCTCGTCACCACTTCCTGGTTATGCGTGTCGTAGTCAAACCAGCCAAAGGTCTCCAATGATTCTCGAAGCAAGGACAAGATCTTGGTTGCACCAGCAAAGCCTCCGCTCAGAGGCTTCGTCTCAGCATGAAAATCAAAATGGCTGTAGGAGAGCTCCTGTCTGAGCGGCGAGTTGCGGAGCAAGTCAGTGTAGCGCCGCAGAATCTCCACCTCCAGCGATTTCGTCTTGGAGAGCAAGTTGATAATGTGACAGGTGCTGTATTTTTTGCAGACTTCCTGGAAATGCTTGTTGAAACTGGACTGGGTGGCCTCTGTGGACCTGGTGATGGTGATTTTGGGGTTGATGAGCGTGGAGTCTTGCTCCCAGAACGCAGGAACCGAGCCACGGATCTGGGTGAAGGAGAAGATCTGGTCCAGCGAGGTGTTGTTGTAGATGAACTCTGTCTCGACAAAATTGGCCACGTTGCCGTTGTCATCAATACCTCTTGCATTGAAGCGCGTGCCCGCTCGTTTCCAAGACTGCTTGGAGATGATGGTAATGCAATCCGTGCCGCCCACACGGACGGTCTTGGCAAAGCCTCGGATGACGGTGGTGAGGAAGCGGTTTTTATTGAGAACCTCCACGGCCTGCGGCTCCAAGTTGGAGCGGAACTTGATCAACTCGTCCATGAGAAAGCTGTTCCACATGTATTGTTCCTGGTAGTGCTTGACATTGACCGGGGTGAACTTGTCGGCGGCAGCGTCGTCCGAGTGGAGCTTGGAGGGGTCCACACCCCTGGTTTGGAGAAGCGAGGTCAAGTCAAAGTCGTTGGAGTAGTAGAAAGAGCCGTTGGAAAGCAACTTCTTGAACTCCCAGCAGGGGTGCACGGCGCGGCCCAAGGCCAGGTCGTAGTCGTCGGGATCGGACGACACGGGCAAGGGCATGCCGGAGGCGTCGAGCGTGACGTTGTCCCACTCGTTCAGCGAAAGGGCCACGAACTCCACGTTGTAGATCCTGTCCACAGACTCATAGGGAAGCGGCCGGGCCACATTCTGGGAGGCACCTGAAATCACCGCAAGGAAGATCTGGCCGCCGACGCTGATGAGGCCAAGACATCCGAACACGTTGCGGTTGAAGAGGTTCTTGAAGCCGCGCAGCTGCGACACCTCGTCGAGCGGCTGGATCTGGACCTCGACCTTGGGGCTGGCGCTGGTGCTGATCTGCCGGAAAGTGAGGCTGTGGGTGGATGCGGCCAAGGCAATTGTGCGGGGGTTCTCGCTGACCAAAACTCTCATTTGGACAAAACACTCGGCTGATATCTGGAGCAATCCGGCCCGACAAACAAGACTGGAGAAGAAGGGGTGGTGCAGTGGGTGTTTGTTGGTGGAGTCGGCATGCGAGAAAAGCAGGACGAGCGCGTCACGTGCGCGACACCTTGGCGCCGGTGAGGGTGGATGCGCCGGTGCGCCTGCTTGGGGTGGAGGCGAGCGTGAGGGCAGGGAGTTTGGTGGGTGGCGTGGGTGCTGAAGTGGAAGCGTGGAGGGGCGGACTGTGGGGTTTCGGCCAGGTTTCAGCGTCGTTCCGCCCGAGTGGGTGAGCGGTGTCACACCTGCCCCAGCAGTGTTTCATGCGCCTGCCCTGCCTCGGTCGAGCCTGCGCGGCCTGTCGCGGCCCACTTGATCAGTGGACGGTTGCAAACAGGGGGCTCGGCTCCCAACGCTATAAATACCCGCCAATGCCGCGTGCAACCGTCGCCACAAACCACGGTCACCGATGGCGAGTCGGGCCCTGGCAAGCACCACTTGTGGCCGAGGCTTGTGGCCGTCGAGCCTTGCAACCTCACTGCAACAACCCCCAACAGCCGCTGCGTTCGCTCCCAGCCTTTCTCTCCAGGTGAGTGAAATATGCCCGGTTGAGATTAATCCCCGCTGAGCCAGAAGCTGCCAGGCATCCTTCTTTTCCTTGGCCTCTGGCATGGGCCGCCGGCTGCTTGCTTGGTGGGTTGCTGACTGAGCGTGCTGGGCACACACCCGCACACCAGCAGTCGAAAAAATTATCAACTTCAGCACTCGCACCCCGACTCCACAGATAGTACCCACCGCTTCACTAAAACCAAAATGGCCAACTACCAACTCACATTGTCCGACGAATCCAAGGAGAGAATCTTGAAGGTCATGGACTACTCCAGAACCATCGCCCACTACGGCTTCATTCCTTTCATCTTGTACTTGGGCTGGAAGGCAAGTCCTCAAAAGCCTTCCTTGTTCAACTTGTTGTCGCCATTCCCTTCCGCCTAAATTTGTATATAGAGAATAAAATCCGGTTTAGCTAGAACGCTCCGATGCCTGCTGCTGTGTGTAACTTCCGTGTCTTGTGGCGATGCGTGCCTCTGCTGCCCTCCCACCACTATGGCGTTCCGATCTGGCCCTGCTCGTGGAATCCTGCCCATGGCCCCTTCAAAGACTTCAAACAGCCGTTGGCGGCCTCCAGACGAGCGGCCTCATCCGTGGCTGCCACCAGCTCTGGCCTCCACGAGGAGCCGCCAGAATCTTGGCCGCCGCCCGCTTCTGTGGGCAACTGCCTTTCGCCAAGTCTGCTCCGCCAAAACACCGCCTCTCTGCCACTCTCTTCCCCGCTCTCAGCACACCCTCCCCTCTGAACGCCGCCTGTTCTGGCTTGTAGCAACGCCGGCAGGGCAAGTCACGTGCCATCCCACCGGCACAGCGCACTTTTCTCTCTGCCCTTAGCTACTCCACTCCAACCCCACGCCCTCGATGACTATCTCCGACAGGCAGCGGGAAGCCGTATCGGGCCTCACCGCGGGTTTTGTCAGCACCATCACAACACAGCCTTTGGATCTCATCAAGGTTCGTCTCCAGCTCTCGAAACAAGAAGCATCGCGGCCGTTTGGCTTGATCCGCTCGGTTCTCGGCGGAATCCACGCCGACGCCAGGACCGAATGGGAGGCCAACGGCAAGAGGCGGCCGCTTGCGTCTCACGTTGTACGGCAATACTACCGGGGTGTCGGGCCCAACCTTTTCGGGAACGTGCTGGCGTGGGGATTGTACTTCACGTTGTATGCAGAATCCAAACGGCTTTTGACCACTGCCGACGGCACCACGTACTACTTTGGAGCATCTACCCTTGCTGGAGTGACGGCGTCCATCTTGACCAATCCCATCTGGCTCTTAAAAACACGGATTTTGAGCACGTCGCGGTTGCAGGCGAACTCGTACCGGTCGGTGTTCGATGGCATCCGGCAGATTGTCCGAAAAGAAGGCATTCTTACATTTTGGCTGGGCACGGTGCCGTCGCTCTTCCATGTGTTGCAGGCGAGTCTTCAGTTTACCATCTACGACCATGCCAAGAACTACCTTGCCTCTGAGCAGGGCAGCTCGGACCTTTCCTTTTCGCAGTACTTGTCTTCGTCGGTTGTTTCCAAGATCATCAGTATGACGGCGTTGTATCCTACCCAGGTGGTCCGGTCTAATATACAGAGCTACAACTTCGACAAGGAGAAGAGAAACATTTTCAGTGTGACCCAGAAGATCTGGCAGAAAGAGAGGCTCAAAGGGTTTTACAAAGGCATCAGCGCGAATATCATCCGGGTGCTACCGTCGACTTGCATTACTTTTTTGACGTATGAGATGACCAAAAAATACTTGGGCTCGGCTTAGCTTGCGTGTGGGTTCGACTTGGGCTGCACTTGTGGGCTACTGACTGCTTGCGCCTTGAGAATACCGGAGAATTGGCAAGGCCAGGTTGTTCGACCGATTGAACGAGCGTGAATTAACGAGAATCCACTGAGACATACTGCTAAAGAGCTATACAAAAGGAGAACGGTAGAAGGGATTAAAAGGAAAGTAAAGAATATGGAACGCAGAAAGGAGACATGCAAGCTCTATTCCTATCGCATGTGCTGAGTACAAGACCCCAACAATATTCACTGGTTGTGTGCGTTTTCGACTCGAAAGCCTTGAAATGCCTTACGGTTGAAATGATGGACAAAACGGCCAAGATTCGAAGTAACTCATGGTGGAGATTTACAGAAATAGAGTAGTAAAGCAACACAGAGGTAAAGGAATAGAGAAATAGAGAAATAGAGAAATAGAGAAATAGAGAAATAGAGAAATAGAGAAATAGAGAAATAGAGAAATAGAGAAATAGAGAAATAGAGAAA